>QEOT01007654.1:84725-159192 GCA_003123785.1 Pterocarya stenoptera
AACAAAAGTAACAACATGAACATAAGCTTAATGATTTGTAGCAAGATGAGATGGTTACTCCCATTGAACTGGTAAGTGACACTATAAAACCTGAAAAAAAAATGAGAATTTAAAATTATGAATTATGAACATTATATACATATGTAAAAAACTCCCCAAAAAATTAACTAACAAAGTTAGCAAACCAAAGACAATGGTGGAAAAAAGTCAACTTGCAGCCAATCTAGATTGAGATGGACCCCCCTTTCCTGAAGTTTTCCTTATAACAATTGATTTTGAAATTAAGTTTGGCAAATAAATATAACATTGTGTTATTGTAAAAAAAAAAAAATAATGAATTAAGAGCGATTACCACTTTCAGGCTGATCAACATCATCTTGCTCATAGGCCTTTGCAAAGTCTTACACGTTCGAAATATAAAGTGGCTTCCATTTAATCCAATTTTGAGTGCAAACCAAAGGCTCCACACTACTAGGAAACAATAAATTCTGAAATGGATCCATGCGCCTCTGGTGCTAAAGGCAGACTATGAGTGAGACTATGGTAAATATATGGTTGAACAAATTACTATGGGCTATCTCTGTAAGGATGAAATACTTGACGACATTGACATTCTACCAAACTAAGATATCAAATTGCATCATATATTGGTGTACGCCTATTAACAAGTATTTATCCAAGTCCACTTGATCGTCTTAAGTCTTCCAAAGCCAGAGGTTCTCGCCATACGTCTCACCACACCTACGCTTTTTCAGCATCGTGACTTCGGGAGGAGACAATGTGGTAGGTGTAGGTACCAAAATATTAACACCCTTGATTGCGGCGAACTTATCATACAATCTACTGATCCGTCCATGCATTCTCGTTAGTGTTTTCCAAGCCAAATGTCATGGCATTAATTTTGTATTGTGAGTCAAGAGCAATAGCCACATATAGGAGGATGTTGATTCTAGTCAAATCTCCCTAATATTTCTCATACTTGAACCTCATGCTCATTACCATAATCCGTAAAGTAGCATAACCACTATTTCACATTTCATCCAATTGCTCTTTCACGTTAAAAACTTATTGACAGTATTAATTGGATGTAACATACAAAAACCTAGAAATGGTGCATGTCGCCTTATTGAAAAACCTAAAATTTTTACAAAAACCCAAACATTATTCCAATCAAAATCAGTGGGCTGCCTCGATCTCCCGTCCTCCTCACCCATGGCATCAAAGGCCAATCTATACTTTTTGGCCATCTCTAACATCAAGAATGTTGAGTTTCATTTTATAGGAATATCAAAACACAACATCTTCATGCATTGTATGCCCATAGCATGAATAAACACATTGAATTTCTCAAGCCTAGTCGGTGAAAATCTCACAAACCTCACCGCACTTCTTACTTTTGCAACCGAGCCATGAACACTTCTCAAACCGTCGATCACAATAAGGGGATTGACCAAATTTACCTAAGATTTTCCCAAAAGATATCTTAGGGATAAAAATATAATTTTACGTAATAGACAATACAATTTAATTAAGGCGAAATAGACGATGAGAAAAAGATGAAGAAAACAAGATGCACTAATCATCTAAATGAAAACCTTGGTAATTTTGAGTGTCAAACAAAATTTTTTTTTAGAATCTATTGGACAAAAAGGTAGCCCATCAAACACAAACCTCCAGGACAAAGAGGTAATTTTACTCATCAAACACATTAGAATCTCAAGGACAAAGACAAACCTCAAGGATATAAGGGTGATTTTTCCATCAAACACAAACTAAAGAATGCAAAATTGACTGCAAAGAGACAAAAACGTCTGATATTTTTACGTAGGGTTGTCTTTGGTTGGACGCCACGTTTGGTTTGGCAAGTAGTCAATTTTCATATGACAATTGGAATCACTATAACTTTTAGGCTAATATTAGGCCAGAACTTAGACCTTACTTAAAAAGAATAAAAAACATGGGCGAAACCGCCACCATGTAAGAAATGATTCATATTAGCCAAATACGCGACAAATAAAATAAACACGAGACTAATTAAGGCAGCTGAATGTGTGGTGCTCTCAACCACTCACTCCAAAACTTTCAAATATACCTTAAATCAAATTTAGTAATCTTATTTTGTAATCCAAGTAAAAAAGGGTCAGGCTGTATGTAATTAATTACTTGAAAATTGCATAACAATAATATTACTCATATAATATGGAAGGAATGACTTGCATGGGATAAAGAAATAACCCATATCAAAAACTCACATGCAGCCCAAGATCGCAATGCAAGTTCAAGGCCGACCAAACATAATCTAGACGAGCATACCACTAATTGTATGGAGATGCCAAATCACAATCACCAAACAAAGTAATGTTTGCATGGCCACCCAAAACATACTGAAACGTTCACAAAACAAAACACATGGCCTAATGCTTAACAGATAGCTGTTGTTTTTATAATATAAAGTTTTCAGCTTTACCTTTACCTTCGTCGACCATAACACAACAGAGATGCCGCCCAACATCTGCAAGTTCGATGCAGCGATGAGAGAGGTTATTAGTGCCAAATATTAGTTAGATGGATGCAAGAGAGTTAGAGATTAGAGACTGGAGACCGGAGTCTAGAGTACAAGAGAGAGAAAATAAAATTTGTAAATTTCAATTAAAAAATCAGAGTTCTTGATATGTTCTGAAATTTTTTTTGACAAATAGATTAAAAGTCTTTCTTGAGATTTTATTGTGACTTTTGGCTTTCCTAAGTGAATTAAGTTGCAGATTCTATTAAAGCCTGTTAATGTCTTNCCTTCTTTCAAAACTTTGATTTCGAGACCTAGATCCAAATTAAACGGCAATATTTTGTTCTAATCATAAAAAACCGACAAACCAACCTGCCATTCTCGTTTTTGAGAGAATATTCATCATATTCGGTGTTACTTTTTTATGGCATTATATTGTTGCATGATCTCATTCTTTTTCTGTTTTGGTTGTTTATTGGGAATGCCATTACATGGTTTGTGGTATGTTTGCTTGATTAAACTTAGGAAGTGATCAAGGTCAATGCTGGATGAAGTTTGAGCCTTTCAAACCTACCTTGGTTTTATTTTATTCCGTATTGTATTTTAATTCAATAATTGAAATTTTGCATTTTAGGGCAAAATTCTCAAAATCGCAGATTTCCTTACCTATATAAGTCAGACTTGTTGGCTTTGGAACTAGTTTTTTTTTTTTTTTTTTTAAATAAATCCCCTAACCTCAGAGTTTTCTCTTCGTTTTGCATCATTTATCAATCTCAATTCTTAATTTTTGTTAATTAACTAGGCATTAGGCAAATGCTTTGAACCAACGTGTGTCACTTCTCACTACTGTGTGCACTAGACTGGTAGGTTCTGACACATTCAGAGACTTGTATGTAGAAGATCCTTCCATTGGAAAAATATTTATGGAGGTAAATGAAGGGAAACAAAGTTTTGTTTGTTTACATAGTGGTTTTTTGTTTTGTGGCCTATAGTTGTGTGTCCCATATAATTCTTTGAGGGAGTAGATTATGAGTTACATGTGGAGGGGCAGTTTGGGCGAGACAAAGACCTTGGCTTTGATATCAAACATTAATATTGGCCCAAGTTGACTAGTGATGTTACACGTTACATAAAAGTGTTTTGTGTGCCCGAGATCGAAGGGAGCCCACACAAATGTTGGGCTTTACACTCATTTACCTATACTCAAGCCCATGGCTTTATGTGAGTATGGATTTTATCTTGGGCTTGCCTCGGTCCCAACGGACCAGGGATTCGATCTTGGTGATGGTTGATAGGTTCTCCAAGTGGCTTATTTTGCAGCTTGTAGGAAGATCATGAACCCTATACGGATTGGCCATCTTTATTTCAAAGGGATTGTTTGCCTGCATGGAATTCCTTGGTCTATCACCTAAAACTGATCCACAAACTTTATGAGTATTTTTTGGAAGAGTTTGTGGGAGAAAATGGGATAGAAGCTGAATTTTAATGGTGCCTACCAACCCCAAAAAGACGACTAGACAGAGGTGGTAAATCGTGTTTGGGCAACCTTATGAGGAGCTTGGTCGGTACTAAGCTGAAGCCATGGGACCTCACCTTATATAAGGCAACGTTTGCTTACAACCGATCCAAGAACAGAACCACACAAATGAGCCCATTTGAGATTGGGTATAGGCAAAATCCTTCGGGCATACTTGACTTGACACCCATTCCACGTATTGGTTACTTGAAAGTAGAGGCAGATGAGATGGTAGCCAAAAATAATGACGTGACATTCATGGTATATGATAGGTAATGATGTATGATAATAAGTGCATGGCATGACATACTATAACAATTAATATAAGCATGATAAACATGAATATAAATTTCTTACCATCACAAATACGTAAAAGTACCGAGAGTAAGTAAAAGTTAACTTACAGAAATATAGCATAACGTAAGCGAAACATAATAGAGTGTAAGTTGAAATGGGATACATTCTAGGGTTAGAATATCTTACTTAATCTTCCTAATTACAAAAATTGCTAACTTAGGATCAAATTTAAAAAGTTACCCTGCAACTTATGGGAAATTAAAAACTTGCCCCTAAAATTAGGATTTTGATAACGAACTCCAAAACTTAGAAATTTCAGCCTAAATCCAAATATGAACCTAGGAGTTTTTATAACTAATCCCAAATTTGAGAAATTAGTCTTGGTTGATTCATATATAGGCATAAATCTAGAGTTTTGTAGCTACTTGGTCATCTAACACTCTAACATGCTTAAACCGAAAATGATAACTCTCAAAATCATATCCTTAGTTCTAAAATTATAAGAAATCACTAACTCACACATTTCATAAAAACCTGAACTCACTACATTAAGGAAAATGCCAAAACATCAAGATTAGGTCAAATAAGACCAACTCTTGATATACTTGGTCTAACACACTCATCAAGCCCAAGGACTCCAAACTTCCATAAATACCTTTCCTAACATGTTCATCATTCAAACTTAATTGCTAGCATGCTTGACTAATCAACCAAAATAACAATACACTTCATAGAACAATCGGTTTGCATGATAACTTAGAAACCAAGCATGCATGCTTTTGGACTTAAACAAAGTGACTGCATCATTGATTTTTATGCAATAAATCTTGAAAATTAAAACATATCCCTTATATTCAAATTCTAACTAGATCTAAGCATCAAATCTAGTATGTCATTGCAAAAATCTCATCAAAATACATGTTCATCATTATTCCAACAAAGATCTAAACCATAACTCTTAAAAAATTCACTCTAAATCCATATATAAAATTCAAAGCCATATAATGATGATCGTACAGCTAAAATAAAAAACTAAGCCAAACAAAAACCTATTTTTAACCAATCGGTTTCCTAAGCCAAATAAAAATCAGTTTTCAACCAATCGGTTTCTAACACTATAAAATAAAGCAAAAGTCTTTGTTGCCTAGATGACTAACACAAAAGAGGGGGTGAATTTTGTTGTATTTAAAAATCCGCAATTATAAACCAAATACACAATATAATATATGAACAAAATACGAAACAATCGTAAATATAAAGAGTAAGAGTAAGAGGAAGCAAACTCAATATTTTAACGAGGTTCATCCCCACTGCCTATGTCTTCTCCTCAAGCTACCCCTTGAGGATTTTCAAATTTACTATTCAACCTCCTTCAGGAGGAGATAGAAACCTATTACACTTTTGAGCAGTACCACTACAAAGAATCTATGTAGAACACCCTCTACACTTACAATTACCTTACACGTAGTGATTCAACTATTTCCTATATAGAACACCTTCTAGACACACAAGGGTTATACACACCCTTTACTGATACAAGAGCTGATAGTAGGTAGGTTATCAGAAAACACTCCTCAATGAGTGGACTAAGAACATTACAGTACAAACTATATCTCTCTAAAAATGAACAAGGGTTAAGGCTCAATGCTTATAGAAGAGAGATTGAAAGCTTTGAATGAATGTTGTATGCTCTTGTTATTATAATGTATGTTGTGAGTTTGAAGATCTTAATTGAGCTATTTATAGGCATATGAAATTTCATTTTCAAATTTAAAAAGTTCACATATAAAAAAGGAGTACCACTCACTTTTCCAAAATTTTCAAATAAAAGTTTTTCTTTTTTGCAATTGTCAAAGACAACATTATTCACTTTTCAAAATTTTTGAATCAAATTTTCTCCTTCTTGTAATTGTAAAGGACAACATCTTTCACTTTTCAAAATTTTTAAATCAAAGTTTTACTTTTTGCATATGACAAAAGGAGCATTATTTACTTTTTCAAGATTTTCAAATAAAATCATCTACCTTCTGCACATGTAAAAAAAAGCATTAACCACTTTTCAAAATTTTTAAACAAAACATGCACATGCGAAAGATGACAATGAATTATCTTTCAAATTTTTAAAATTCAAACTTTTAATCATGTCATGTACATCTAAAATTCAAATTTCAAACATTTAATTTTTTAAATATGTCATGTACAAGTGGAAAATGAAATTTGATGCTTTATGAGAAAAGATTAATTTTAAGTCTTAATCCAATTTCTAATTGTATCAAGAGATGTACAAAATTACTCTAAAAGCTTCATTTGTAAGTTTGTTCCCTTTCTTGGTCATGCTTGGTTCATTGATGTGCTTGATTTCATTGTGTAGACAAGTTAAGTTTGAAACTCCTTTTTGCTGGAATTCATTTGTTATCATCAAAATCCATATGTAGATATGTAATTATATGAAATTTGAAACCTTGGGTTCAACACTCTTTTATCAAAATCCTAACATGCATCAATCGTACCATAAACTTGCATATAATCATGTTAACACTTCATCATAGCAAGATCTACCCAGGATTTCACAAAAAATTTCATAAAACTTTCAAAGCTCATCACAAACATAAAAAACCGTCAACACCGAACATTTCTTCAATCAACACCCATTTTCATCAATCAAATCTCCAAGAAAAATTCACCAACACGCACCCAAGTAAAATACACTCAATTCTAGATAAAATTAAAGAGATTAGAACCCAAGAAATACTCACAAAGGGTCTAGAATGAAGCAAGTAAAAAAAAACTTAGTTTTTCCTTTCCTCTAGCTCTTAGTTTCTCTCTTGGAAGGAAGGGAAAAAAACTGCACAAGTGTGGGAGGGAATTGAAGAGTGCGTAGGGGTGTATGGGGCTGAACTTGGGTGGGTGAGTGAATGACCATTTGGTATAAGTTTGAGTTGTGAAAGGAGGGAGAAAAGCTTATGGTAGTGGTACTGTTTTTCTGTTGCTGCAAGCCGAGTGGTTGATGGGTGAGGTGTGGCTTGTTTGACTTTCCATCAAGGCACTATTTGTGTCTGGTCATGAGGTGGCATAATAGCCATGGTATGGCCTTGTAAGGAGAAGAAATCATGTTGAAGAAGCTTGGGCGAAGGGGTGGTTTTGGTGGGACTAAAATGGGGCTAACAGAATGGTGTTCATTTCGGGTATAGTTAGGGTTTGGTTCCAATCAAACTTTTCTTGATCTAAAGTAAATACCAAGATGTAAGAGAGTGAATGAGGGTGTAATAGTGTGTAATTTAGTGGTTGGATGCTTGTGGACGGGACAAAATCAAGTGAGTAAACGCTTAGTTACAAACCATGTTTGTTTAGGGTTTCGGCTTCTCCAATGGGTTTGTGGTTTCAATTTGCTTCCAATGGTTTGGGGTTTTGTTAG
This sequence comes from Pterocarya stenoptera, assembly GCA_003123785.1. Classification (NCBI taxonomy): domain Eukaryota; kingdom Viridiplantae; phylum Streptophyta; class Magnoliopsida; order Fagales; family Juglandaceae; genus Pterocarya; species Pterocarya stenoptera. Next base: position 92,457 of record QEOT01007654.1, read on the forward strand.
GTTTGAAACCATATTTTGGTTAACCAAATAGTATTTGGTTGGATGGAATAGTGATTAGTAGAAAAGAGCATGATGAAAAACTTGATTCATATTCCATCTCTTACACACTTTGTCCTCATCTTGGCAAGTGTCCTTAAAGTTTCCAAGTAGGTAGCTAGGATTGTGCTATGTGTCAAAATAAAAAGATTTCTAGTGATTCTAAGTGTATTTGAATATCCTACATGGCGATTTGACATATGTTTAAGCTAGATGCCACGTGGCAATCTCTTGAATGTTTACTATTTACCCAAGAAACACGAAACATTTTATTATACTATAAAATCCTAAATATTCATACGAGTCTACTAGTACAACTTGTTTCATGAAATTCTAATCCTAAGTATCCTAATTAAATAGAAAGGAGATTATGTCACCATAGTGGATCGACTCACTAAAGGACTAAAAACTAATCAATAGCTCGACTTGTGAAATCCTTTTGAGATTTCACGAAGTTACTAAGGTCTCCTTTCTGGTTGTTACATGAAGTGCTCCAAAACATCAACAAGAATGCATACAAGTTGCTGCCTCCCAATCATATGAGGACCTCTGACATGTTCAACGTCAAACACGTCAATCCATGCTTTGTCAATGTTGACGTGAACTCAAAGGCAAGTTCTTTCCAACCCGGGGAGATTGATGTAGGTGGATCTGGGTGTAATGATGTTGAGCTAATAGATTCCACATTGACAACGCTAGACTATCTCGAGTAGGTAGATCAGTGCAAATATGGTAGGAAAAGATGAAGATACCTCAAACTGGGGTAATATTGCGCATGCGTTAGTATTTTGGCTGTAATTTGACTATGGGTATCCAAATTGTGCATATGACCCCCCAAAAAAGGAGAAAAATGGCTAAAGTTACTAGAAAAAATATATATATAACTAAAAATATAAAAGAAATGTTAAAAAAAACTTTTAAGATATAGAAACTTGAAAAATTATAAAATTAATTTTTATAAATTGATAAAAAGGCTAAACTTATTAGGAAAAAGAAAAGAAAATAAAAGAAAATATAAACTTTCTTAAAAGAAATAAAAGATAACAAGGGCCCACCAATCATGGTGGTCACCCTGCCTTAGACGACCTTCCTTTTGGGCGGTTGCGCGGTCAAGATCAAGCCTCCCAAGTAGTGAGCGGTTCAACCACAGTGGGTACGTTAGATAGTAAAATACTTTTTAATATAAAAGTAAATTTAATCATCACATTAAGTAACGTAAGTTTGGAATTTTAATTTTGCAAGATATTTTTTTAGTCCTAATATAATTTCTCTTTCATTATATTATATACCAATTCCATTTCATTTTCTCTGCCCAACCTCATATTTGGTTTCCTTGCACATAGACAAGTTAACAATATTAAAGTTGTTTTGGAGTGAAATTTAGTAATTAGCGATGAGAAATAATATTTGCAGTTTTTGGAATATTTGCTATGAGAAAGTTGTTTTGGGTGGAATAAGATTTTCAAGGTAGCTAGACACATTTTTTAGAAACCTCCCTAACCATTTTTGCAAGGGGCGAACCTGGCTCATGAGGACTGTAGCGTTGCTGGTCATGATATTAGTAAAGGAAGTAAAGTGTTTATAAACATTGGAGTATAAGGAGAGACCCTTAAATATGGGATGCACATGAAGAGTTCCACCCATAAAGGTTCATAGGAAAAGTTTTTGATTTGAAGGGACAAAATTTTACGCTATTGCCGTTTGGTTCAGGGAGGAAAATCTGTCCTAGATACAACCTTGGACTAAAGATCATTGCTTCCACCTTAGCTAATATTTTACATGGATTTGCATGGGAATTGGCAGACAATATGAAGCAAGAACATTTGAGCATGGAGGAAGCTTATAGGTTGACAACATCTAGAAAATTCCCGCCTGTTGCAATCCCAAAACCTCGACTCCCCCTATATCTCTATGAGTTGTCACGTTTGGCATGAATTATCCATCTTGTATCCCCCCCCCCCCCTTTTTTTTAATAAATCCCTAATTTAAGACTTTTAATATCAATGTTCTTAGTGTTGATAACGTTTCTCACCACCAACCAGTTTTGATCGATGACCTGCAAAAAGGAACAAAAAGATGGGGGAGGCCTCAATGGGCCTTATGCACCTCCGATGCCTAAGTCTGAAAGGAGTAAATATATCTTAACAGAAAAGGAGAATTTTCTCAATCATACCTGGATTCATTGGTAAAGGTCCTTTATATAGGGGCGAATTACTATTTGATAAGGATAGTTAATTTCCCTCAAATCTTGGGGTCTTGATCGCCAGATTCTCGGGATATGATAGCAGAAGGAAAAGGTTGACATATCGTGGACTTCTATTATGAATATCTCACCGTTTCTTTAGGGGCATATATCTTTTATTAGAGTTAGTTACCATAGTGATCCTATTAGTGGCTATATGATCTTGTGGTAGTGAACATGTAGTGTTCCCGCATGTTCCTTGGCCAGTGGGGCATATTACATGAGCATTTTCCTTTGTATCATTGGGCATGTTTACTAGGGATATAAATGATCCTTCAGTTACTCTGCAAATTTCTACCACGTCGGTGTGGTGAGAATTTAAATATTATGAAACGCCCGTGCCTGTTAAGGGGATTTGCGTTGGTCGCACGTCTGCCTTTAGTCACATCACCAGATCGTGGTGTGCTCCCAACGATCATGCTGTCAGACAGATCATATTCTCCTTGGGGAATTTCAACTGTCACACCCTATGTTATAAATGGTCCCCTCCATTTCACTATTCCCCTTTTCAGTTTCACGCATTCTCTTTATTATTGTCTATGTTCTTCGTTGAGACCCATTTTCTTTCTCCGAAGTTCATCTGATTCCATTGCTCGTCAAGGTTCTTCCCGCCTTTCTTCTCGTAGTTCTCCCCCCTAGAATCCTCTTCTACCCATAATATTCCCTATTCCGAGGGTTATGACTGGTCATCCAGCATGATCAAGGTAGACCTATGCAAGCTAAGGGATTCGTATGGATTCCCTGATTCTGTTGTATTAGAGGTTCCCCCTTGGGGAGCCATCGACAAAGAGGGATTTGCTAAAAAGGTTGCCCTTACAGCTTACTCCCTTTCTTGTGGGTTGCGGATTTCCTTTTTCCACCTAGTACGCCATCTCCTCGACTATTTGAAGGTGGCACCAACTTAGCTTAACTCAAGGGCTTAGAGGATCCTCTTGTGTTGTTGTGTTGCTTGGAAGATGGTTTTGGAACCTACAGGGGAGGGGTACTCCGACTTAACCAACCGTGAGTTCTTGGCTACCCATTTAGTTAGGGCACTGAAGGGAGACATTTGTTCATTTCGTTCCCATTCTTGCTATCGCTTAGCTTACTTCGAGGGTCGCCACTCGAACGCTAAGTAGTGGTAGAAGAAATTTTTCCTTTTTTTGGACAAGCATTAGAGTTTCCTGGTAGAGAGCTGAGAATGCTGAATTCCCAATCGCGCCATTTTGGGAAAAGTCCCTAATGATAAGCATGTGATTGTTACTTTTTCCCTATGGGAACAAGCCCGTGTAGAGAGAGAGGATTCTATTTGGACGGAGGTCCTCCTAACAAGGGCCCATATTGATAGATTTTTGGAGATGCCCGACCACTCTCGCTTCAGTGGTTATAATCTGCCAAAGGAACCTGATGCTTCCCAGAGTAAGAAAAGGGGTGTCATTACCTCGCTGGCGAAATAAGGGAAGTAGTCTCGCCGTGAGGCTCCAGGGGTAGATAAACCTCAATCTCATGAATCTTCTATCTGAGAGGGCTCCCTGGACTTTGACGGTCTAGGTGATTTGATTGGGGCAAGCCTTATCGGACCTAGCCTTTACGGGGGATCGACTATACCCGATCACCTCCCTTTGTTTCATTGTTGACCCCGCCAGCCACATTGGAGTTGGTTGATGAAGAAGAAGCAGACATCGACTTCGCTTTTAATTGAGGTCTTGTGGATTTCTCTACTGGTCTTAGTGATACGACTTCTGGTACTCGCCAAATAATGCTTCCAAGAGTGAAAGCAAGTTTAAATAGCACAGGAAGCTTCCAAGGTCATCTCCACAGGGACAACATTATCAACACAATCAATAGAGCAAAAAGAATGTTCCATTAAGGAAAGCTTTAGTAAGGATGGGAGCAAATGGACCTTTGTACTTGGATGGATTTAAGGCTATTTACTGTGAGAGTGAGATGGATTACGTATTTGAAGTTTGTACAATATGTAGGATGCATTTGCATTCAAATATTAAGGATGAGGGATCGTAATGCAATTACTCTAAAGGAATTTAAAAGTGAGTTAAGGTTGGATTGAAAACTACTTTGTATTCTTTAATTTCTTGAAGACAAAATGAGATGCTGAACAGAAAATAATCACTTTAAAGAAAGTATTTTAGTATTGTTGGGAAATTAAAGATATACTAGCAAAAGAGTGAATACTAGAGTCACAGGGTTAGGGCTTTCTCAACCTTCGAGATGTAGGTCACAGGGTGCATCTGCTTGAGCCAAATCAGTCATGACATTAACACATAAACTCAAGAAAACATGCAATCTCAAATTAAAAACACCAATAAAAATGAATCCCTCACTATATTATCATCCTTTTTCATTCTAAGACCCTAGGGCTGAGGAATCCTTGATTATTTCAAGGTCCTGATGTGCCATAAGTCTACAACAGGTCAAGAACTAGAGATTCCACAAAAATCACAGTGAATTAGGAGTGAAAAATTGAAAATATAGAAACAAAATCTTTGCTAAAAACACAACAACCAACAGTTCTCGGAAGGAAGAAGGAAAACCCCTTCCCTGCAACCCTAATTGCAAAGTTAGCCTAGAATAATCTTGAAGAAGATGATTTTGAGACTTTATAGAAACCCTAACAGAACAAAACTTGCAATAAAAAGCTAAAGTAAAAATGGAAACACCATGGAAACAACCAGAAAAATCGACTCCTGCATCCTTGCTCCTCGTCCCCTTTTATCACTCCCTTTCACTATCTCTCTTTCTCTCTTTCTAGCCGTCGTTTCCACTTAATCTCCATTCTACCCTTTCGAAGAACTCGACCTCCTTAGCAATAGAAGTGTGAAGGGCAAGTGGGTGAAATGCCAAACACTTGGATGAGATGAACCCGAACTCTTAGGCTGAGATGGACTCAGGCCCTTGGGCCTTGTAATGCCTGCATAAACTTTCATCAGCCCTTAATAAAGAATAAACAAGTATTTTAGAAAAAATAACTCTTAAAACTTCACAGCCCAAATAGACAAAGTCCATTTATAAAAGGGTGACAATTAATCATATTTATGTGACCAATCGAACGAAGCTGCCTTACTTTAAACAGTAATTTGAGCAAGATATCCAAATAATCAACTTCGCCTAGTAGGGTCGAGATTTGGGTCCTGACTGATGAGGTCCAAGCCAAGGTTGGCCCTCAACTAGAGGTCAGGGAAAGGATCCTACCTAAGGTTCCCTTCCCTCGTCTACATCTGGTGGTGAAACACAGGTACTTCCCCCCAACTTGGAGCTGAGCGGGGGTCGAGTTTCGATCCCTTGTTTGTCCTTTAGTACCTTTTTGGGGGGCGAGGACAGGGTTTCTTTAATTGCAAAGGTGGCTTCTTCACTCCCCATTCGACAGGATGACAAAGCAACTAATGTTGATGTGGTGCACTCATCCCCTACGATTGAGGTTGAGACCGGGGCTCCTGAGGGGCCTACTTTTGAGGCAAGGCCATGGCTCTTGAGAGCGGCTCCAACCCTTTCCATTTGAGATCTTTCTGCAGCTTAGGCCCTTTGCCCTGAGGCGATAAGGGCACCGGTTAGTCTTAGGCCTTGTACGCGGATGGACCTTCGGAGAGAGATGACTATATTCACTCTAAGGCATCCCGACTGATAGACTACCTTTCTCTGAAAGCAAATCCTAGAGTTTGACCTTTGTTTCTATTTTTTTGGCTTGGTCCTTCATTTATGTATATGGTTTTGGCAGGGCATGGATCAGATGGTAGATCGTCGATGAGCAATCTAACGTAGAGGATAAACTATGGTCTAGGCAGGTGTTCGCCTTCTTGGCATGTAAGGAAATTGAGCACCTGAAAATCAAGAAGACCGAATTGTAGGTGGTCATCGACCAAAATGACAAGTACATCTAGTTGTTGGAGGTTGACTTGGCCAGTTGAAAGAACATGCTTTCACCCTCCGCGAGGAGCTTGACCGGGTGCGGAAGGAGGCTGCCTGCGACCACGTCGAGTTATGGATGCTCCAAGATGCACGCTCTTCCAGACAAGAGTAATGGTCCAGCCTTCAGGCAGAGTTAGAAGGGCTAAGGAAGCGCAATAGAGAACTGGCAAATACTGCCACGAAGCTGTTAAGGTGTGCCGCCGCATGGTGCTAGACCTAGGGGAGAAGAAAGGGGCATTGGAAGAGTTATCTTGTTTGTACAAAGAAATGAAAAACGACCTTGAAGGGATGGACACAAGGCAATGCGAATTGGTAGACTCTTTATATCGATTAGGCGAGGAGGTTAAGGACTATAGTCAACGTGTCAAGGAATTGGAATTTGAGCTGGCTGCTTTAGCCGAGGAAATTGTTAACCCTTCTCCTCGACTTTTGGCTGCCAAGTAAGTTTGCAATTGGGCCTTTGGTTATGGCTATGGAGTCGGTCTAGAGAGGTTGAGGGCCTTCTTGTTGTCTAAACCTCAGACAGACTTGAGCACCCTGAACCTCGAGCCTTTCAAGCTTGATCAGGTCACTCGCCAATACATTGACTCTTTTGGACGAAACATTATGCCTAATGTGTTCGCTGTTTACGTGTTATTGGTTCCTTTTCTTTTCCTGGTTGCCTCAGTCGTTTATGTGTAACTTAGACATTTGGGATGAATATACACTTTTCTTTGTTTTTGTGAGCCATGATGGTAATTTCTTATCATTTTGCCATTTATGTTTTGTGTTCCCAATGCTTTGATATCCATAATGCGTTCCCGACCGCTATTGCATCGAGGGTTGCGTAATCTAAGGGATTTGCGTTAGTGGACTCGACACCAATTGTCGAGAGTCACGGAGTTTGCCTATAGCAAGTTTTGGGACTCACCATTAGCGATCGAGGGTCGCAGAGTCTGATGACTTGTGCGCCCTATCGTTTTCCCATAGCGAATCTTTGGACTACTCGACATTAGTGGTTGAGGGTCTTGGAGTTTGAGGACTTGCATGCCCTATCGTGTTCCCACAATGAGTCTTTGGACTACTTGACATTAGTGGTCGAGGGTCGTAGAGTTTGAGGACTTGCACGCCCTATCGTGTTCCCACAGCAAGTCTTTGGACTCGACATTAATGGTTGAGGGTCGTTGAGTCTAAGGGCTTGCACGCCCTATCGTGTTCCCATAGCGAGTCTTTGTACTCGACATTAGTGGTCAAGGGTTGCCGAGTCTGAGGAATTGCGCTCCTTATTATCTTCCCACAACGATTTTTTGGACTCTACATTAGTGGTCTAGGATCACAGAGTTTAAGGACTTGCGGCCCTATCGTGTTCCCACAATGAGTCGTTGGACTCGACATTAGTGGTTGAGGGTCGTGGAGTCTGAGGACTTGTGTGCCCCATCTTTTTCCCATAACGAGTCTTTGGACTCGACATTAATGGTCAAGGGGCTTTGGGCTAAAAGATGGACGGAAAGCAACTTTATTCATGGTTCCTTATGCTTTACACGATCAAGGATAATATTTCTTTAGGTGCTCTGTGTTCCATGGATAAGGTAGCTCTTTTCCTTTGGTGTTCTTTAATCGATATGTGCCGGGTCGTGGGTTAGCAATTACTACGTATGGTCCGTCCCAGTGGAGGCCAAGTTTTCCTTCTTTTTGCGCCGTCACTCCAGTTTCCCTTATGACCAAGTCGTTATTTGAAGCTTCAGGGCTTAACTCTTCACTGAAATACCGTTCGATTCTCCTTTTGTTAAGGGTCGCTTGAACTTCGGCTTCGCCTTGGCATTTGTATAGTAGTTCGAGGTGTTCTTCCAACTATTTATCATTCTCCTCTTGGTCAAAATGCTAGACGTGGTATGTTGGCATCACTATCTCTACCGAAGCTACAACCCCGCTCCCATATGTCAAAGAGAATGGGGTCACTCCTGTTAGAATTTTCACTATGGTTCTGTATGCCCACAAGACGCCTGAGAGCTTTTCTATCCAATCATATTTCTTATTTGTAGGGGTGTAAAAATTAACCGAGAAATTGAAAAATTGGCCCGGACCAGCCCGAACTGGTAGAACCGATACGATTTTGGACCGGTCCGATCCGGGACCCGTTCCCTCAGTTCCAAAACCGGCCGATACCGCTCCGGCACAGCTCTAGTTCCGATTCTATGCTTTTTAGGACCAGACAGGTTTACTATATTATGTATTTTAAATTATTGTTTTTTATATTATATATAATCTTTATATATAATAATATAAATTATTATTATATATAAGATAATGTTATTATAATTTATAACATAAAATTTTAATCTTAAACATGAAAATTTATTTGATCATATACTTTAAACATAGTATATATACATATTAATAACATTTTATAGGCTAATAAATTCTCAACATATTCCTTTTGATAAATACATAATACATTAGTAATACATAATACATTAATATATTAATTACATTTCACTTTAATGAATTAGTATACATTAGTATACTAATATATATTAGTATGTTAAATCCATTTTATGCCCTAATACTAATACTATTTAAACTGAAAAATCAAATTGGACCGGAACTGCTAAAGTCGGAGGTACCGATTTAGGAGGGTAATTGGTGAGTAACTAGTGCATACCGGTTCGGTTCTAAATTTCCTCCAAAACCGGACCGGATTGGACCGGTTATACCTCTACTTATTTGCAAGTCTCTTTTTTAACATCCTGAGTAGAGGTTAACTATTCACTTCTACTTGCTCGTTGGCTTGGGGTGTCTCGGGGAAGACTATTTGAACCGGATCCCTAGCTTTGTGCACCACCCCCAATAATACTCCAAGTCAAACTTTCTTCCATTGTTGAAGATGATGCTATAAGGCATCCTGAATTTGCATATGATGGTTTTCCACTGGAATTTGGTGATATTCCTCGTTGTGATTATTGCCAAAGGTTCCCCCTCCGTCCACTTGGTGAAGTAGTCTATGGCAACAACTGCAAATTGTACTCCTCCCTTCCCTGGTAGTAGCGGTCCTACTAGGTCTACCCCCCATTGTGATAATAGCCATGGGGACATTATGGAGGTCCGCACCTCTTGCAGGCAGTGCGATACTAGGGTGAACATTTGGCACTTTGTGCATTCTTTCACGAGTTCTTTCTCACAAAGTTCCGCCCCTGGAGTGGTTCCAGCATATTCCTTCGTGTATCTCTTCTAAAACGTATTGTGCCTCTCGTGGGGCGATGCACCTAGTAATAGGGTTGAGAAGCCTTGCTTGTAAAGAATTCTGTCGACCCGGGTGAATTGAGTAGCTCTTCTTTTGATCTTCCTTGCTTCCTCCTTTTTAGCTAGGAGTTCTCCCATATCTATATACCTCGCCACTTCTCAAGCCCATTCCGGGTGTCTTGGTCCCATCTTCGCGACTCCAGTCCCAACAACATGAACTTCTATAACCCTGCTCTCAGCTTCCCATGACAAGGCAAAGTCTTCCATTCCCAAAGCAGTATGTGACAGTTTATCTGCCATGCTGTTTCTCTCCCTTGGTATTTGCTTGATGCTGAAATGGCAAAACCAGTCCCATCATTCCCATGTCAACTGCAAGTACTTTTAAGTTTTTTTCCTTTTCTTGCTTATACCACCAACACTTGATTGACGACCACTTGGGAGCCTACCTTTAGCTCGACTTTGGTGGCCCTAAGTGCGTCTGGTATAGATGGTCTTGCCACCAGAGCTTCATATTTGGCTTCGTTGTTAATGGTTTTGAATCTAAGCTTTGCCATGTAGTGGTGCATCTACTATTGATAATCACTTACTATGTATACCCTTACTCCCCCGCCGGCACAGCAGGAGGAGCCATCAACGAATACTTGACAGGGTTTTCTAACTGGAGTAGTTAGTGTAACGCCTCGATCCCAGAGGTCCAGAGAGTTAGCTCTTAATACTTAATATTAATTCTAATACCACAACTATAAAATCTAGAAAACCCAATAAAATATTAATTCATTTGCTCAACCCAAATATTCATGTTCCTTCATAAAGACAACAAAGAAATTCTCAATTAAATAAATTAGAAACTCTCCAAAAAATTCAAAAATATCCTTATCTCATCATGTCAAAATAATAAAAAATAATCTATTTACTAAATATGACTCTCAAATAAGCACTTGTACCCTCGGGCTCTTATTCCTCTATGAACCATCAAAATCATCTGAAAAATATTTGGAGATAATGGGTGAATTATCAACAACTTAGTAAGCAAAGAACATATACTAGTGTGTAACCATGAGCATTTACAGAGTTCAGAATGCAAAACAAAACATTTCTATTTTCAGAGTGAGGAAGCAGAACGTGTTATCAAAATATCAGAGCGAAGATTCAGAAATAATTTCATTCCAAAATATCCTTTGGCATAATATAAATGGTCAGCATCATCATCAAAACATCATATAAGAACAAAGGTCATGTATAACCCCTATGGTAGGGTTGTGCATTTGCGGATAGCCAAATAGAACATAAATCACTCTGTCACCAAGGTGTGCACTCAAAACAAAGATCACTACTATAACCTGTGGCAAGGCTGTATCTACTATTATAATTCGTGGTTGGGCCGTATCTACTATTATTATTCGTGGCTAGGCTGTATCCACTATTGTAACCCGTGGTTAGGCCGTATGCCACTATTATCACTCGTGGCAGGGCCGTAACTGAACAAAGCAGAAATAGAATAAAATTCAGAATCAGAGAGTCATGCCAAGGGTTTTCATAATCACATATTATCCAAACAGAGTACTAAACAAACTCATATCATCTTCATAATCAAAGTAGATCCAAAGCATAATTACATAATCATGCACAAATTTTCATATTTGTTCTCTTTGCATCAGTAAAAAATAAAATGTCAAAAATAAGCTCATGTCTACACTAGTCATGACAAAAATGATTTCTCTTTCATCAGAATTCAATGAGTAATGACGAACAAATAACTAAGGTTATTTTCACATTTTTTTTCAAAATATATAATGCACATTTTTATAAATCAACCTCAGTTCATTTTCTTTTTATACAAAGTCTAACATAGGAACCTCGTTTACCTGAATTTTTTCGCTTTTTAGAATTTTTCTCAAAAAATGTCGAGTCAACTATAAATCGTCACCTATAAAATAATCACGTAATTCCATAAATTTTCAATCAATTACAAATTTAAACCATTTAAGCCTAAGCTTCTACAATATCTATTTTAATTCTTCAATACCTAAAAATTCTCATAACCTTAAAATATCCCTTAATTCTAAAATATCCTTATTCTGTAAATTTCCTTGATATCAATAAACATTTAAGATAAGTACTAGTAAAAATTTCATTAAATAATTAAAAAAATAGCTTTAATCATATTTAAAATGTTCAAAATAAAATTACAAACTTACTAAAAAAATAATTTGCTACCTGTAGTACAATTTAAAAAATCCTATTTATGCTCTGTACAATATCTTATGCTTCCCACAAAGACCACGTAAAAACATATTTAATATAAACATAATTCCAAACTGAAACCATCCAATAATAAGGGCAATATTGTAATTTCATATCAAAATAATATGTAAAGATATATTTACGTAGCCTCTGTAACACTTAGTTATAAGAAAACTTTTTCATGTGTTACGTAGTGCAACAGTTGGCGAGGTAGGGGCGCGAGATACTCATCGAGAAGGGAGGAGCTGTGTGTGGTGTGGCGAAGAAGGTGGCTATCCCAGCGGCATCGTACTGAGAGAAACAGAGACGAGTGAGAGAGAGAGAGAGAGAGAGAAAGAGAGAGAGAGAGCACGATGGGTGAGACCAACTGATGAGAGAATGAGGGTGAGCACTACAAACCAAGAGAAAGGGAGAGAAAGGGAGAGAATGGAAGCTCACCGTGCGGGAAGGAGTTGTGCAAAGAGCTGGGAGGTGGGCAGTGGCTACGTCGGTGATTGGGTGGTAAAGCCGCAGCTTATGGTGGGACGAAATGAAGTACTTTTTTTTCATGAGCAAAAACAAGGGCTAACCGAGTGATGAAGAGGATGTGTAGCTTCCACAGCAGCTACTTATGGTGGTCTTCCATGCATATGGGTGGTTGCGGTTTATGGAAGGGAAATCTAGGTGGCTGTTCGTTTCACGTGGGGATGGAGGCTGAGGCTTGCGATGCTGCAACATGAGGAGGCTGTGTCTGTGGAAAAACTATGAGGGTGCAACATTGTGGATGGTTGGCTACGATTTCGCATGATTGGGCAATGGATACATTCAGGTGGTGCGATGGCAGTGGGAAACCGATATGAGAGGGAGAAAAAAATGAAGCAGCTATTCGAGCTTTTGGTTGAGGATGATGAATGTGTAAATATATAGGAAACAGATAAAACCCTAGAGAAAAAATAAGGAAAGAGAGACGTGCATGAAAAGGGAAAAATGCAGACTTGGAACCGTGCATGTGTGGAGTCTAGGAATATTGTTTCCATGAGCGTGGGCTCTTTAGCCTAAAATAATTTGGCCCACGTCTTGGATCTTGTATGGGATTAATGCATAGTCTTTTTCCCTAAGTTTTGGGCCTCAACTCATCCTAAAAAAAAATTACATAACTTATCAGGCCGAAAACCAAATAAAACAAAACATGTTTGGTCCTTAAAATATTAGCTGAAATTAACCTAATTAACAATCTAAAAAAAAACTCATAAATTGCCGAAATAAATTTTTTGGGCCTGAAACCTATTCTCAAAACTACTTGTTAAAATCCAAGTGGGCTTTTCATCCAAGTGGCCTTTTTTACTAGAATGATATTGGACAGCCATTTGGGATAATGGGCTTTCCTGATGAACCCCGTAGCGTGCAATCGATAAACTTCTTCGACAATGGCCGCATATTTCTTTGCGCTTAATGACCTTATCATTTGGCTAACTTTCTTGATGGTAGGGTTGACACAAAGACAATGTTTGATTAGTTTGTTTTCTATCCTTGTCATGTCCTTGTGGCTCCATGCAAACACATCTCTATGTTCAATCAGTAACTATTTCAAGGCCTCCCGAACCTAGGCTAGAGTCTGGTCCCAATCTGGGTCGTGTTTTCCGACCATTCTGGGTGGAGGGCTATTAGTTCTAATGGTTCGTCAGGTTATGCTTGTTGTAGAATTTCTTCATCGTGAGTCTACACCTTGGTTGAGAAAGACAGGCTGTGGAGGTGGAACCTCAACGTCCATAGTGCAGATGTCTATTGCCCCCAACCTCAGTTCTTGGACAAAGCACTCTCGTGCCTAAGCCTGCTTGCCTTGGACTTCACCAACTCCTGCCTCCTTTGGGAATTCCATCTTTAGGTGACTGGTGGATGTGATTGCTCTGAGATTGTGTGGATGTGATTGCTCTAAGGTTGTTTAAGAATGGCCATCCCAACATGGTGTTGTAGGATGAGGAGGCCTTGATGACGATAAATTCAATCAAAGTAGTTGCAATTTTGGTTCCCTTTCCAACTATGATAGGTGGAGTGATCGTGCCAAATGGTTGCACTACGTCTTTGAAGAACCCTTTTAATGGAGTGGGCGACGGTCGTAGCTTGTTGTGATCAATGCCCATTTTGATGAAGGCGTCCCAAAAGAGGATGTCAGCTAAATTTCTATTATCGATCAATATTCGTCAGGTACTGTAGTTGGCGACCAATAATGTTACCACCAACGTGTCGTCATTCAGGTACAAAACCCCCTCGCTATCTTCTTCCCCAAATGAAATGTTCTTCGAGCTTCCTCGCCTTGGCTATTTTTGGGGTCTATCAGTCTTGTATGCCTCCTCGTACCCTGCTCTATGGGCGTGGGCTTTCCTATTGGATGCAGAAGTTCTTCCNCCTCCTCGTACCTTGCTTTATGGGCGTGGGCTTTCCTATTGGATGCAAAAGTTCCTCCCCTGCCAAATCCTCCCACTATAGTACGTATCTCACCCAGGGGTACTCTATTGAGGTTCAAATAACGGAGAGGGGCATCTAGCTGTCCCCCCCCCCCCCCGACAGTCGTTGTCCTCTTGGGCTTCTGCTCTGCCTATTATCTATTATCTCGATTTGCTCCATTCGTTGCCTTTGCTTTGGTTCTTCGGGCCTCAAATTTTCTGCAATCAAACGTTCCAGTTTTTTGCTTCCTCTCAGCTCCTCGACTCACCTCTTTAGTGTGAGGTAGTCCTCTGCCTAGTTGGTATCATTTCGGTGATAAGTGTAGAAACGTCCTTTTCTCGCACAACCACCTTCTATTCAATCCATCGACTGATCATTTGATCATACATTCAAGTTGCTGTGAGTGGACCTTGGGTTGTGTTCCTTTGGTGGCACTCATTTTTCCAACCTTCTATTGCTTTAGCTTTGGGCAGTCTTCTCTGATGCTCTTCACCCCCTAGACCTTTGGAGGTCCTTGCCCTCTTATTTCATCTCTTCTTTCCACGGCACTATCAAGGCTTGTAGTGTGTCTATGGCGTTGACATAATTGTCGGCCTTATCCATGAATTCTCTTAGAGTCGACAGAGTCCATTGTGCTAGTTTTGCCATAAACGAACTTCGGGGCCATAGTCCACCTAGAAGGGTTGTCAACATAATCTTCTCGTCTTGGTCATCGGTGGTCAGCCGTTTTTTATTAAATCCAATGAGGTATGCCTTCAGGCTTTCTCCTTTCTGCTGTTTGAAGGTCAAGTGGTACACCGCGGGTCGTCTTCGCCTTCTGATAGCCATAAATTGTGTTAGGAATTGCTTGTCTAATTCTTTGAAGCAGTCGATTAACCCTGGTCATAGAACCCCGAACCAGTTTTGTAATGCCCTTTAATGTCAATGAGAAGGCACTGCACGCCACTTCTCCAAGGAACCCGTGAAGAGTCATGTGTGCCTTGAAGTTTTCTAGGTGGTTGACTGGGTCCTATGACCCATCATACAACTCTATCTATTGAACTTTAAATTTTGGTGGAAGCAGGACGACCATTACCTTCGAGCTATAAGGTAAGTCTTTGTGGTTAAGCAGTTGGTCAACTGAGGATGATCCTCCCATCCTTCTAGCCATCTCTTCATATTTGTTGACGAGGCTGCGCAGTTTATCATGCAACTTCTTCTTTGCTTCCTTGACATTAGTTCCACCCGCACTTTGCGCTTCTCTCTCCAGTTGTTTGCTGTGGTTAGGTGTGGCCCCCTTACTGTAGCCTGGATTCTTCCGTTTCAGGCTTTCGGCCTCTTGTTGGAAGGTCTCCATCGCCTCATTCATCTTCCTTAATTACTCTTCCATCTTTATAAGCCTTGCCTCCTTGTGTGTTGTAGTAGGCATGTAAAAGTTATGTTGACAAGTGCTCAAGAAGCTTATATCTCAAATCCCATAGAAGGCGTCAACTGTTGAAACGGTTTTCACCACCAACCATTTTTCATTGATGACCTACAAAAAGGAACCAAAAGATGGGGGAGGCCTGGGTAGGCCTGATGCACTCTGATGCCTAAGTCAGGAAGGAGTAAATATATCTTAATAGAAAAAGGAAATTTCTTGACCGTACCTGGATTCATTTGGTAAATGTCCTTTATAAAGGATTGAATTGCTGTTTGATAACGATAGTTAATTTCCACCAAATCTTGGGGTCTTGATCATCAAACTCTTAGGATATGATAGCAGAAGGAAAGGGCTGACATATCATGGACTTTTATTCCGAATATCTCGTCGTTTCGTCCGAAGCAGATATCTTCTGTCAAAGTAAGTTATCATAGTGATCTTATTAGGGGCGATATGGTCTCGTGGTAGTGAACATACAGTGTTCTCTTAGGTTCCTTGGCTCGTGGGGCATATTACACAGGCCTTACCAGGGGTTTAAAATGATCCTCCACGTAGAATTGGGCTTGTTGTGTAGGATATCTATAGGGATACTAACAAAAAGTTGTTCAAATCTCCTTCCCATTGTAAGCACAACCACTAGAAAAAAATTGAAATATGCCGACGTTTGAAAAGTTTTGGCAATGGTTAAAATAAACATCAGTAATTAATTAATGGCGTTTATTTATCGGCGCAAACACATGCCGGTATGGGTGTGGGTCGCTATTTTTGCATTGCAAACATTGGGATTGGAAAAAACCCTATAACAGCATTTTTGAACAAATTAGCGGTGTCTATTTAAACGACACCACTAGTATAATACTGTCGTATTGTATAAATTAACGACGTTTATCTAAACGCCACCACTAGTACGTTGCCATGCTGTGGAAGCACTATTGCCCTAGGATATTTCCACATTGTTTCTTTCATAATTGCATCAAAATAAGGAAGATTGGGAATGTCATACTCTTCTACCTCTGCCATTCCCAGTAACCCTATCTAGCTCTTACCTAGCCTTCTTAATGATCGACGGTGCTTCGATTCAGACATTGCCCTTTCAATTGTTATGGCAGCAGTATCCGTGCCTCCAATTATCAGATTCTTATATTAGTGAACAAAATCAGAGTGCTAATTAACTAATATTTATGTGTCAAAATTACAGGTCAAGCGCAGGAAAAAATTTAAACCAAAGCAGTTAATCATATACGATTTACCTGAGTGATCCCCTTGATATTGTCACAAGTGAGCTTCACATCAATATCAGGATCATCAACCAGCTGCAATAATAAATCCACCATGTCCTTTGGCACAAGATCTCCTTCTCTTTTTCTTGTGTTCATCAAAAACATGGTCACGAAATCAATCCAGTATTTTGGCCAGAACTTTCATTCGCTTTCGGTATCCTTGCTAGTCCAAGAAATCGAGCCAAGGTATTGAGTCTCCAATTTTCAATGCTCCATTAAGAACAATCCACTCGTCTAGCAATTCTGGAATTCTTCTAGCTAGTGTCAGTATTGAGTTTGAAGTTTCAAATGCAGATTCATAAAATACTTCTTACCCAAAACAATTCTACTAAAAATACTAAGGGTGAGGCATGAGAGATGATCTTTCACCCCAACAGGCTCCCTAGACAAATTAAAGCACACAAGCTAGAAATAAGAGCATGCCTTTCTTCGACACGAATATACTTATAGGACACCAGTCGTCTTTAGCAAAACAACTCAGAAACACATATCTTATGCACTTTGCACAAATAGGATCCGCAAGGGCACCAAAAGATGTTGGGTAGTTATAAGATCGAGGTGTACCTCCCAGTAGCATTTCGGGGTCTGCACGTAAAGATGTTGTCAAGTGTCTTAAGCTGCATGATCGGTCCATACTTTTGTGACAATTTGTGAAGGGACACGCGAGGGAGCTGAGGGATAAGAAGGTTCAGATTGCCAATTATTTGCAATTGTTTAGGCCCTGGTGGAAATTTTAGACGTTGGTGCCTTTTGAAGGGTAATTATGAAAGGAAAACTAGGGCAGTAGAACTGGAGCATGATAATGATAGGAGAGCCCATGAAAGAGACTCCATTGGTGGGAATTCTGGAGAGTTATGGTAGTGTGAGAACTTGAGGTGGATGATTTTGGCGTTTATATGTCAAGAAGGAGCCCATGAAGATATACCTTGAGGGGAAGGGAATTCTCCTCGGAGTTGTTAACCTCTATAATCACAGATTTAGCATCATCTTCAAATATCACTGAGTAATCCAATTTCTGAACATAGAACCATAGCTCTCCATAGAGATTTAATTTTTGCTATATGTGGAATGGATACTGACTCTTCCTTCATCCACATTATTGCAATTACCTCCCCTTTTCAGTCCCTTATAATTATACCAGCTCCCATTGTGTTGTTCTTCACATCAAAAGACGCATCCCAATTAGCTTTGAAAAAGGTTTCATCTGGTTTCACCAGAGATTCAGTAGATGAATTTCTTTAGACTTTAGAAATCTCGTGAAAAACTCAGAAAGGTCACATGAATCGAGCAATTGCATAGGTTTTAGTTTGTCAGCTTAGTCAATCCTTACCTATTTTGGTGACAGAAACCCGATTTTATTTATTTGAGGTACTTAGGAGTATATTAATATCTAGGATTTTACGGCGCAATAAAACAATTTTCATTTTCCAGATGATAGGTGTTCTAAAACACGTTTCGCTTTTTTTTAGGCACTTAGGAGTCTAAATTCGGGAAAATAATTGAACTACTAGTTTCCTAGAATTATTTAGGATTTTATGGTGCAAAGTTATTTGCACCATTTTTAGAGTGAATAGTAACATCGGTGTTAGAGCACTAGTAGGGGGCTCAACAAAGTTAAATTTTGGCCAAGGAATAGCTAAGGTGCAAAATAAATTGCAATAATAGACTCAACAAATGAACTGTGATTTTAGCCACAGATTATATCATTGGTCAAATTTGTTGAGCCCAAGGGGCTGGCCAAATATTATTTTTGGACTAAAAAATTATCTTCCCGCGCGCTGCTGCTTCTCTCCTGCGCATGAAAGAAAAAGTAAAATAAAAAACCAATGCCTGCTTCTCACCTCACTTGGCCACAGTGAAATAAAAAGTAAAATAATATATGTCAACCTTGGGCCCCAACCTTCCCACCAATAAACCAATATCCAAACTTTTGACTTGAATGCAGTTTTTAATAAAATAAATATTTTGAATTCAGATTTTAATGGGTAGTTTTGAATGCAATTTTGAATGTATTAATTTTTAATAAAAATTCCTGCTACAGTTTTTCATGTGTAGTTTTTTAATAACGAATAAATATTCAAATTACAATTAGAATTAAAATAAATGAAAAGTTTAAAATCAATATTTGAATAGAATAGTGAAAGATTTGTTGAGCCTTTTTTTTTTATGTTGTTGAAAATTGGCTAGCTAAATTTGTAAAAGTGAATTTCCTAGTCAAATTTTGGCCAAAATTAATTGAGCCCACTACTAGTGCTCTTAGCACTTAGTCTAGTCGTTTTCAAATCACAGTGTGGATTATCTAAATCAATTTAGAGAAGTTTTATTTTGATACAAGGCAAGATCTTAGTCATATTTGGTGAATAGTTTAGGACACTTGGTACGAAGAGGAACCATGAGATGGAAATGTGAAGGAAATGAAGGAAAAATCAAGTTTTGTGATCATGCCACCTAAGTTAAATACTATTCCATCCAACCATCCATTTTTGTGCCAAACAAAATAGGGTTTCAACCCTAGTAAAACTTCAAATATTTAAGATCCAATTGAAATCCCAAATACCTTGTGGAAACTAAAACCCTAAATGGTTTTTCAAACCCTAAATGTGGCCGGTTTAATCCTAGTATTTAATCACTTGATTAAATTACTTCTACATACTATAAACCACTCAAATTCTTGTCCTTACACCCTCATCAATTTTTTTTTTTACCATAGTATTTCATTGAGTCAAGAAAAATCAGATTTGGACTTGTTAGAAATCGAAAGTCCAAACCAAACCCAATTGAAACTCCACATGAGGCCCAATCGGTTTTGGTCCATTAAGGCCCACGAAAAAACTCTACCTATGCATGAATTCTTGAGGAAGTTTCCCCCTGCCATGAGTGTGTACTTTCACTTCCCAAGTCAGCCCTAAATAGTGGTAGATGGGAGGGCAATCAGCCACTTCACTACCACCCCATCACACGGTAACTTAAAGGCTGAAAACCATGTACTGTAGCCCATGGTTTTGGCTGACAACACATCACCAAATGGCCACCCTCCCATCCTCTCTCAGCCGCTCCAGTAGTTTATGAGTTGTCCATTGCTTGTCCCTTAGGCTTCTGTCACTTTTGATTCCCTTTCTTTGAGAGAACTCAATGAGAGACTTTAGACAGTTTTTTTGTCCATTCTTGCTTTATTTTTTTGAAACCTTTGTAAGTCGATTCATACAAAATTCTCTTCATATAAGTTGTTTATCTTTGAGTCTAGTTTCTGGTCGCATAAAAATATATCTACAAGTTCACAGAATCATAACAAGTAGTAAAGTATTTTAAAGAAAACGGTTATCGAACCCACAGGAAATAATTATTTTATTGAATATAGAAATTGTCTAAATTAATTACTATCTGAAAAACTGAAATTTGAAGAGTTGATTATCTAAATCAACTTGAAGAAAAGAGCATTAAAATTAAGATTTTAAAAATAATAGGAATAGATCTAGAACATTTGATTTCACCTAGCAAATTCCACACAATTTATTATTCCTTGTTATAGAATCTCAATTATCCCAAGTTGATGATTAAAATTCCTTAACTATGTAATATTTTCTCTTGAATAATACCAAAAATATTTTCAACTAATAACTCCATATTTCTATGTGAATTTAACTAATTGAAAACTCATTAAGTTTCTTGTATTTTTCTTGAAAATCATACTAGTCGCAGTAAAGAATCTCTACTTTCACTCAATTAATGGTGTTTAATCCTAAAGCTTTAATCACAAATCACATCTTGGTCTCATTGTGATTCAATAGATAGAGCAATAGTTAGCTAGAAAATTGCAAGCATTAAGAACAAGGAATAAACACTCAATCATAAAAATATTAAAAATAAAATAATTTGAAATATAAACTATGTGTTCAATGCTAGGCTACATCATAACTCCAGAAAATAGAATTAGTTGATAATAAAATTAAAAAGAAAAAGAATAAAACTGGTGTTCTTTGTTGAAGTCGGTTGATGAAGCATTCGGCTCTCGCCTCTGCTCCCCCAGATCTGCCTTTTCGAAAGAACACTTTAAGAATAAAAACAAAAAACTCTCAATCTCTTATTCAGAACTTGAACCCCTATTCATCTCGCAAGTCGAGATTAAATAGATGTCGAAATTCGAACTAGAAACAAGATAACTGTGGCTACAATCTCGCCTAAAAATCTGAAAAAATACTTTTTAAAGATAGATGTTAATATAAAAGGAAATTATTCCTAGAATATAGGAATTATCTAAAATGAAGATTCAGTGATTGCAGCTTGAATTGTAGAATTTGGGAAGATTTGGTCGCCGAAAAGATTCATTGCGAAACTCGAATTTTGTGGTCAACAGCAGATTGATCCTGGTCGGGAGGAATTATTCCACCGAGTAGATGTCGTGTGCATTGAATATAATTGGCGTGGAGGTCACAAAGACCACACGGCTCTGTCCTCGTCTACCGACTAGAAAGACACCCAACCGGGATGAAAGACTCCTCTTGCATTTTCTATGTGTTACCAACGATATCATTTAGGTTGGTCTTTTACGTTAGTCATTTAGACTAGTTGCCCAATCTAACCTCCTAGAGCCTAGTCGCGCCTTTTGGTCACGAGTCTCCTCACCTACTGAGAGGTATGTCTTCTCGCCTTTGGGGGAGAGAAATCTCTTTGCTGTCCACGAGATAAGGCTCCTAGCCCCAATCTCATCGGCTCTCTTCATATATGGCTACCTCTCATCGGTCTAGATCCGTAGTCTCTTCTTTTATACCAAAATGCTCTCCTTTTGCACAGAATCTTCTCATTCCTTCAAATTCTATGTAGAAATAAAATAAAATCAATAGTATTAAAGGGAAAATGACACTTTTTCATAAATAAAAGAGTGATAAAAATAGCACTTACCAGTTTCCATTGATATATTTTGTGGGAGGTTTTTAGTGGACTTCTGATTGGTGAAAAGTTTGTTTAAGCATGCAAATGTCATATTGAGGGATAATCTGGATAGTGTGTGGTTTGTTTATATGAAGTTCTTGGCAAGATCTTGGTCCAATATTTTTATGGTTTAAATTTAACATGTTACATTAAATGTTTAGTAGGGTTTTTGTATAAATCTAGAAAGTTGGAAATTGGAGATGTAAAAATAATTTTTGTTTTGAGGAAACTTGGATCTTTTGTTATGGAAGCATGATTTTAAGGTCTTGATATTCACATATGTTGATCTTTGGACTTTGACCTATATGTAGGAAGTTAGTTTTCTAGATTAATGGTTTTGATCTTGGTGATGAAGTTTTATGGATGCTAAGGTTTGGTTAGGACATAAACTTGAGGCTCACAGTTTGTGTTGTGTTTCTATGCAATTTTTGTTATGTGATCTTGAATTTAATGCATAGATCAATTTTAGGACTTGAATATGAGCATATGACGTTTTTTGATGGTTTACTTCATGGAAAATTCAAATCTAGTGGTTTGATAAAAAACCAAAATATGTAGTACTTGGTTTTGGATGATATTTTGTGACTTTTGTGGTCTTTGATTTATTTGTTCAAGCATGATAATCCTTAGGATTTATTTATGAACATGTTAAGAGTTTGATTTGAACTTTTCTTTTGAAGTTCTTGGAGTTGACTTGAAGAAGATAGACCAAAACATGAAGGGTTGTTCTTTGTGGTAAAAAAAAACTTGACGTTTTGGCATAAAGGAAATTGTGAATTTTATGATATGTGTTTTTCCAATTTCCTAGAATGATATTAAAACAAAGGATATGCTTTTTTTGCATGATTCGATTTTAGCATGAAAGTTAGAGTTGAAAAGAATTGCAACAAAAATGAAATATTTGAGCATTTGTATGTTTCGCCTATGCTTGGTTCTTATAGCTATATTGTATTTTAATTTTTTTTTCTAATTAGATATTTTGATTTAGGATAAAATCTATATTCCTCATGTAAATGGTAATTTTCCAAATATAAAGGAGTAAAATAGTAATTTTTTCATGAGTCAATGATTTTATATTTCTAAATATGTTAGTGGGGAGCTTCTAACCATTAGAATTATCTCCTTGCAACTTTCGTTACTTGGTGCTTTATAACGTCACGCTACATGCTACAATCACTGTAAATTAGCTTCTAACTTACTTTCAAGTATCTATGTGTGTATAGTGGTAAGAGAAACAATCATTTATGTTATTTAAGCATATGTACATCTTATGTTATTACATGGCATGATTTACTTTCAGTACATATTATCTGTTGTACGTTATGTCATGCTTAACTATTACATGTCATGATTATGCCATATTTATTTGTTTCATGTACACATCACATTATTTCAAGATATGTCATCTATCTTTTTATTTCACGTCACGTCATGTCTCAAGTATAAAGTATGTCGCAAAAATAGTATTTTCAAGTGAGTCAAGTCTTTTACATTTGTCAGGACCCCAAGTACTAGAATGAGATAATATTCTAGTGGAACAACATTGTTCACACTCAAGTATTTAAACTAGTATAAAATTTTCTGGGTTGACAAAGTATTGTCGATAGGCTTCGAATGAGGCCTAAGTAATTGGTTGTCTGAGCAAAGTCAAGCACCAACGCAATGGTGCCAAACCACAATTCAATTTCATGTTCTACGCACTCGTGTAGGTGCAGATACTTGTCAAGGGATGCATACATTACGTACTCATAGTGAGTGCATACACCCGTGGTGTGATATGTATGTTAACATACTCATAGCTAGTGTAGATTCTTGTGATGTGATACGATATCGACAAGGACACACGGCTTAAGGGGACTTGTGTAGCATCCACAATTCGTGTTTAATTAATCAGTTATTTATAAACAATATTCCAAGTTCGTGTGCAAGTTCAACTTCAAGTCTCAATTTTCATGTTCAGTTTTGATGTCACGTTATTTCACATACAGTTGAAGTTCATGTCAAGTCAAGTTATATCCGCACATTTCATGTTGTCTGCCAAGTCACATCACGTTTATTTATGTTCACGTTAGCATTCAAGTTTTTACTGTCATGCATGCATCCTTACATTGCTAGTTTAAATTAATTGTTAACTTGCTACGGTTTATAATTAAATCTTACTTAGTAGTCTCAATTACCATTGCCCCAGAATAGTAGCTCATGTGCCAGAATCAGGAGACGTGACAGAGGATTGACTAAGGTGGTTGATTAGGCAGCAATGCAACAACGTGGAGGTCATCGCTTTGATGCTCCATTTTATTGATAGGATTTGGGCTACCTTGGCCGAGTTTTGCAAGCTGCTAAATGGGCTAGCCTAATATTTATATTAGTCTTTACTTGTACTTAAGGAGTGTTGTCTCCAATACTCATGATGTTACAGAAATTTTGGACATACATTGTTACTTTTAAACATCTCTTATCTTAAGATTATAAAATATGTTCTGATTTTTGGGAATATCTTATCTAGTACATAGTATTCTTAAAGGAAAAAATTATCAGTTGCGAATATTGCATATCGTTCAATGGATGTTAGGTGCATTGCATCTTTATTAGTCATGAATGGGGCAGATAACCTTCTGTTGCATGTCTCGACGTTTTAGAGTCTGTCCAATCCTAAGCGGAATCTGGAGACATCACATCCTTAACATTTGCATCCTTATTAAGAATTTTCACTGGAGATTGTACACTGAATGTACTCAGTGTTGACAACTGGTTATTTTCCTATATTTTTATATTACTACAATTTCCTACCCACCATCTTAGCCCCTTCTCTTAGTAAATTTTTGCAACCCCATATACTCCTTCATATTTGTGATGGATATTCTCCTAGCTCTGCCTCCATGCTAATTCTGCTTTTGTAATATTTTTCGTTCACAATTCTAGGTACCAAAGAAGTAGGATTAGTAGGAGTCTTTAACATTACTTAGTCAACATAGCTTGGTTAAAGCAATCAATTTCCTTGAAACCAAGTCCTCCTTCAGCTTTAGATATACCCATCTGATCCCACTTTTTTCATTGAATATTCCTTTCCTGCTTCATATGGCCCCACCAGAATCTAGCTATAATGTTAGTAATTTCTTTACAAAATTGCTTTGGCAGTTTAAACACACTCATAACATACATAGGGATTGCTTGTATCACATATTTGATGAGGACATCCTTGCTTGCCTGGGTCAGAAGTTATTCTTCCACTTATGCGCTTTATGCCAAACTCTCTCTTTGATCCCTCTAAAGGTTTTGTATTTTAACTTTCCAACCATTGAGGCAACCCTAGATATTTCTCAAAATCTCCACTCAACCTTACACTTGATTCTCTCACTATCTGTTCCTTAATATCCCTACTAGTAATTTTACTAAAGAAGATGTTGGTCTTCTGCATATTTAAACGTTGGCCTGAAGCTTGTTTATATTGATCCAGCAATTGTGCTATATTCCCCCATTCTTTTAAATTGGCTCTATGAAACAATATGTAGTCATTTGCAAAATGAAGATGATTAATCCTACTTCCTCCTTGTGACACTGATATGCCTCAAATATCTCTGTTTTTTGAGAATTTTATCAATGAACTAGGCTCTTTTGCACATAAGAGGAAAATGTAAGGTGATAATGGATCTTCTTGCCTTCATCCCCTTGTAGGAATTATTCTTTCACCTGGTTGTCCATTCACTAACATTGAGTAATTTACTATTGTAACACATTGCATAACTAAATGCACACACTTCTGACCAAATCTTGATCTCTTCATAATCCCTTCCAAATACTTCCATTCTACCCTATCATAAACTTTAGAGATGTCTAATTTAAGAGCCATACTTCATTCTTTACCTTTTCCTAGTTTTCATAAAGTGTAAAGCTTCATACGCCACATTAATATTGTCAGTGTTGAGCCTTTTAGGAATGACGGCATTTTGATTTGATGAAATAATCATTGGCAACACTTTTTTCAATCTATTGGCAATAGTTTTAGCTATTATTTTATACAATACATTACATAGACTTATCATAAGAAAATCACTAACAGACTCAGGTTTCTGTACTTTAGGTATCATAGCAATAAAAGTAGAATTTAAAAAAGGGACAAATTCATCACCATTTAAGAATTTAAGAACAAATGTGCTAACCTCATCCCTTACCAAAGTTTAGTAGGATTGATAGAAACTGGCCCCAAACCCACTAGGACTTGGAATTTTACAGGGGTCATTTGATTAAGTGCTTCAACCTCCACCCCGGTGAATTCTTTCTATAACTCCATATTCATCTCTACTATCACTCTTGCCTCCACATGTTGTAAACAATTCTCTAAAGCCTTTGTTGTGGGATCCATTGTTTGATAGACTTTTGTGTAATGGTTCTGAAAAGCTTGTTGAATCCCTTCTTGGTCTGTTCTAAGAACTGATTCACAATCAATGATCTGTCAAATATGGTTTTTCTTTCTCTTTTGGGTGGCACATGCATGGAAATACTTAGTATTTCTATCTCCAGATTGGTATCATTTCCTCTTAGCCCTTTATTCCACTTTATATCCTCCTGCATCAACACACCACCTAGTTCACTCTGTAGATTTTTTTTATCAAATTTACATTATGAGGCCTCTCTATTAATGGTAGCCTTCTAATGAGCTCATGTATTTCTTTGATTATTTTCTCCGTAATTGGATTTCTCTGCTTGCTCCACCTAGGTAGAGCACTACTACAATTATTTAGAGTAGTTTGTACCCTTTCTAGATGATGCAAAAATAAACCACCAACTGTCATTCCTGTTGCATTATGTCTACACATTCCTCTTCTTTAATCCAACTAGCTTCAAATCTAAAAGTTGTTCTTCTCCTATACTGCCTCCTAAAACCTCTTGTAAAGGAAACTACAAGAGGTCTATGGTTTGAGCATATCGCAACTAAGCCTTCTACCCTAACTCCATTGAACATACATTTCCATAAATTATTTGCCACTGTCCTGTCCAATCTCTCTTCTGTAAAGCTTTCATAAGCATGCTTTACATCCCCCAATATATCCCAGTATATATATCCCCTATATATATATATGATAAAGTGTTAAAAATGCATAATTAAATTGTTTAAATGAATTATATGTTTCATCAAAAGAGTTAAGCAACTTAATTAAATATCGAATTTTAGTATCAGACTCCAAATCAATCGATGCCAATATTTTGCACACAAAATATTCACATTTGACTCCAAAGCAATTAAACACTTATATCATACTTATATGTGCAGGCATTTTTGGAAAGAATGAGAGTGGGCATTATTGGAAATAAGGTGTGCTAAGTCATGAAGGTTAGGGAGTGGGATAGCCAACCCATGGCTACATGCTGGAAATGCAGAGGACGTGACCCACTGAACAGAGCTGCGAAAATCATGAACTCGAGCAGGACGTGGGAGTGCAGGGCAAGAAGCAGACTCACGCACGCAGCAAACCAGAGCAGTGTGCAGGACGTGGGAGTGCAGGGGCTGGATCGTGGCCTCACAAGAGCAGATTCACGCACATGGCAGTAGCAGATTCACGCTGTGCCTTTTTTTTTAAGTCAGTTTGCAAATGACTCGCGGGAGCAGCAGACTTAGACCAATATAGATGTCCTATTTTCGGTGGTAGTAGAGGCATTATTATTTTCATTGTATTTTATTCTTCCAGCAGTTTTACTTTTTGGGAGTTTTCGACCAGAGCTATTTTTCTTCTTTTTCTCCTATGCAACTTTATTTTAGAAAAAAACTTTCAAATGTTAAGGTTCATCCTTTTAGGCATCTTTATTAATTTAGAGATGATAGGCTAGATTTTTAGCTTGGGACTCAAGGAGTAACTCATGACTGTTTTGGGTTGGATTTTCTTTAATACTTTGTGGTTTTGATGATTAATTTGTTGGATTATATTTCAGTTTGCATTTAGAAAGATTGAAGTTCTTTGTTCTTGGTTTAGCTCAGTTATAGACGTAAAGGCACAATTGATTCTTGAACATATAGCAAGAATTTGATGGTGTTCTTTTACTATTTTACAATTGATATATAATCTGTCAAGTACTTTTATTAAGCTGAAATCTGTGGTTCATTGCTATATCATCCAACTATGATTTCTAGGAATGAGAGAATGATTGAGAGAAGATGAAAAGAGAAGTAAATCCATCACCAAATCAGTGGGTGAAAATTGCATCACAAGTGTTTGTTTTATTGTTTCTTACAACTTTAACTAAATTTCTATACATTTCCTCTAAATCCTTTGGTTCTTGGTAATTTTAGAAACATAGATGCACACTTATTTTTAGCATTACTTGTGCTTGAACTTCCAAAACAACCCCCATTTTGGTATTGATATAGTTATTGGATGACCTTTGAAATTCATTTCCCATTTCATTTTTTCTTTTTTCTTTTTTGTGTGTTCAGTGTTAGATCTTTTAGTTTAATACTTTCTTATTTTTTTAAAATTTCTTGTCACCATAAACGTTATCTTGCAAATCTGAAAAGTTTGGCTAATTCTCATTGTCCCTGTGAATTTGATCTTGGGATTTACCCTTGTATTACTTTGACAGTTTCTGCGTTTGGAAGTCCAAATTATAAGCTGATTAGTATACTAGTGTATATATCCCAAATCAAACAATTGGTTCTCTTCAAGAGCTGTTCTAAACAACTCCATCTGATTCTCAAGCCTTGCTCTTCCCCTTTCTTCTCATAGTGGAACATAATTTCATTAAAATTGCCAATCACGAACCAAGCTATGTTACTAGGTTTAAGTCTCCTCAAAATCTCTTATGATTCTTTTCTTTTGCTCAGTTCTAGATGGTCGAAAAATCCAATAAGGACCCATTTATTGTTGAGCTTCTCATTACTAATCCAAACACTAATATATCTCAATGAATAATTAAAAACTTCCAACTTTGTATCTGCCCTCCACAAGATTGCCAATCCCCCACTCCACACAACTGGATCAACTCCAAAACTACCATCATATCCTAACTTTCTTCTTAGACCTTCCAATTTAGATGCCTTAAGCAGTATCTCCATTAAAACGACACCTTGGGTTTCTTTTCCTTTGTAGTGATACAAAGGTCTTGAACTGTCTGAGGATTCCCAAGCCCTCCACAGTTTCAGCTTAAAAGATTCATTAATCCCGGCAGGGCTAACTAGCAAACTCCATTAATAACAAGTTGTTTCCACACTCTTCGGCAACCTTAAGCTTCTTCCCATCCTTTCCCTCTCCAATCCCTATACTCAGGCCCAAGCTTGAGCATTTTCTAAGAGAAGTTAAAAATGTAGGCTCACCTGTACCTCCAAAGCCTCTGGCCCTCTACTTCAAACCTTTTCTCGCTACGCCTTCTTGCTTCTGACCTTGAACTATAACGATTTCATCCTCATTCATCTGGTTAGATTCTAATAAAGGGACTAAGTTAACCTCAGATCCAGTGTTGGGCCTTTTAGTTCTTTATCTGNCCGGGCTGTGTCGTTGCAATTTTCTCCTCCAATCACTGGGTCTTCTGATGTGCTGTGCTTTAGTGGGGCTCCTTCGTGCATTGGTTTGTGACTGGTCTTTGTTGGACTGACTACTTCCGTTCACTGCGATTTGTGGAGCCGATTGTTGAAGGAATTCTGAATTTCTTCACTATTTTCTTGGAATCCAACCATAGTCCTAATTGGCTCTTTTTGTCCATGCTGTAGTTTCTGCTCTGATCACCATTCAAATAGCCTTGATACCCATGAACGATTTTATCACATCTAAAGCAAACTTTCGGTAGCTTCCCTAATTGGCACCCACATTCTCTATGAATTGACATTTGTGATACGACCCCTAGCTATAGATTTCCTCAAATCTAATTCAATTTTTACCCTTAAAGAGCTTCTCTAGCCCACCCCATCTTTAGGTACATCAACTTCCAGAACCCTTTCTATTGTGCTTCCAATTTGTTCTCCTATGTGTCGATTCATGCATGCAAATGGAAGATCATGCATCTGAACCCAAAATTGTTGACAATTGAAATTCATTAAGTGTGGTTGCAGCGTGCCTTCAAATTGGTTCAGAACAAAAAGATGATTGTCAAAACAATCATGGTCTTCCTTCCATTACTCAATCTCTATCATCTCGATTTGCAAAGGTAATATGAATGGATTTAGGCAGATCTCCTTGATAATAATATTCTTGTCTACCTTCCACTACTTTAACTTAGTGGTTCGAATGACATCTTTATCTATATGTCATTCAATGCAAATTCTTTCAATCAGACTATGTTCTGCCCACTTACGTCCCTAATCCATATCATCAATCTTAATCCCTATTTCTGCTTGCTCTTCGTCGTTGAGCTTCAATTGTTTCCACTTAGCCTCTAATGCTTCCATGATCACTCTCCCATTGACTTCTCTCCTGCTAACCCACTTGATTGTGGGAAAAAAAACACCATACTCCTAAGGAGTAGAAAGTGACTTCCTCTTCTCCTCGATTGCCTTACAGAGAAGACTAAAAAAGGCATTTAGCAAAGGTTAATTTAATTATTAAAGTTATTAAGATATATCTTTAGAAAATCCAAAATATAAACCTTGTATGTGTCTATTTTTTTCTTCTTTTTCTATAAAATTCAAAATTTTTCCACGTTTAAAACTTAAAGGGCATCTTTTTAAAAAACTCTTAACATGATATGTTTTCAATAGGGGGGTTTTTGTACATTTTAAAACCCTTGGCATTTATACAACTATGTTTTAGATGGGCGCATTATTGTAAAATAAATTATAAAAGTAATATTACTTTACAGAAATACCCTATTTTAGAACATGGTTATGAAAAATATTTGTAAAAAGGATTGTGTGTATATTATTACTCTATTTTTATATCTGGCCTTTCTTAATTTTCTATATCATGTGAAAACAACACACAAAACGCACAGTCAATGCACCATAATCATGAAAACTCTGGGTGGAAAGATCATCTCCAATTGGCATAGTATGTAGGGTATTATAGACGCTAATCGGTTTAAATCTTCTACTCGCAAGGTCTTGGAACAAATTCTCCTAAAGAATGCAAACAACTCTATTAATGGTTCTGCGACCTTCTTGGATATGGACTTGCGCAATGTAATTGGTAGCAGTTGCTGCATTAGTATATGACCATCATGACTCTTCATATCCTTTTATAGTACGTTTTTGAAGTTTAACACAACGTGAAACGTCTGAGGCATAACCATCTGGCATCTTTACATTTTTAATAATCCTTAATAAATCATCTTTCTCCACGTTACTCATTGTGAAAGAAGCTGGAGGTAAATATGTATTGTCAGAAGCTTTGGGAATAGGGTGAATTTCTGGTTGCAAACCCATCTCTTTCAAGTCAAGGCATGCCTGCAAATTGTGTTGTAACAAATTTGCTTCTTCTATATGGATTGCATGTCAAGATCGTGTTCACTAGTCCTTTTTCTTTTCTACATGTTAGCAATATATTCAACTTTCTCTAATTGTCTCATAATGTCATATCTATTTTGCAGAACAAGCAGATGATTAATTTCTTTCATACCATCAAATGCACTAGCTTGCTTTCTCGACCTATGATCCATCAGTAAGAATCTTCTATGTCCTATATATGAAAAAAAAAAAATTCATGTTTTAACCACTTAGATCACGTATTATCTATACAACAAGAACATGCAAACGACCTTTCGTACTCCATCCAGACAAATCACCAAATGCAGGAAAGTCATTAATTGTCCATATCAAGGCTGCACGCATCATAAACATTCTTTAAGAACAAGCATGGTAGGTCAGTGATCTGAACTCCCATAATTCCTTCAGTTCTACTATTAAAAGCTTGAGGTACACATCTATTTTCATAAAGGGTGAATATGGGGCCTAGGATTATCAATGATAACATGAAAGTAGATCGTTTCATGTACATCCAAGGACGCAAATTATAAGGTATGAGCATAACTAGACAAGTATTGTGAGAAATGCTCATGTTATCAAAAGGATTAAATCCATCCACGGCTAATCCAAGTTTGATATTGCATGGGTTAGATGCAAAATCATTGTGTTATGAGTCAAACGTCTTCCAAGTTATCCCATTGGCCGGAAGTCATAGTACACCAGCATTTGTTCAACCTTCAACATGTGATTGAGTTGCATTATTGCATATTTTATACATTTAGAACCAATATATTTTTAATTATTTTATTATTGGTTTTAGATAGAAAAATAGTTAAGAGGAATGAATCCAAGTTGTGATTTAAAATGGTTGATAGTATAGTTTATGCTTAATTTTATAACTTATGATTTAATTGGGCAATATTTCTGCACATGCACAACACACTTGTAATATTTTATTTCATTTTTTTTCTTCTAGTTTTATTTTTTTGATTTTGTATAATTATTTATTTTCCTTTATTGTTGTTTGTCTAGTTTTATTCTTGTTTTTTATTTTTTTATTTTTTTTATAGCCCCTCCTAAACGACATGTCGGTTTCCCAAAACAGAAAAACGCCCTGTCGTTTGTCCATACCGAAAGAAATCTTGTCTCATAAACTACATGTCGTTTTGTCCACATCTTCAACCTTCAGCACCGTGAACCAAGCTTCTCCACCGACGGCAGCACCACCGTCTGAAGATCCACCTGCTGCAGTCCTCAGTGTAAAATCCATGCCGCCATTCCATGCACAACCGGTAACACCTCCATTACTTCACGACCACCACCGTGCACCACCCATGCACGCTGCCTCCACGTCCAGGAACCACCATGAGTTTTGGCTCGAAACAAGAGCTCGCTTGGCATAAAAGAGACATCTGTCCAGTCAAGGGTTGTGGAAAGAAGTTCTTTTCGCATAAATATCTGGTGCAGCACCGTCGAGTTCCTCATTTTCTCAGTGCACAGTCATGTGATGATGACAAGAAGCCGAGGTTCGAAAGACAACATTGTAATGTTCTTGTAAGCCAACGACAGTGCACAAACCTCCAGCGGCAACACCACTCCTCCGTAAGCACCAGAAATAGCGCAGCGCCGCTGCACAGACCAACCACACTGCCAAGCACTATCCTCTGTTTTAAGTGAAAACAGAGTAAAACGTCCTCTTGCCCAGCGCACTGGACCTCCACCCGCTGCTCCTTCTATTACAGGAATAATGAAATGGTCCAGAAGGAGGGCTGCAATCCTGGCGGAAGGAACTGAGATGGTGACAAGAAAGATGAGACACGTGAAAAGCTTGTAGCATGCGGGAAGCGGGACGCCGAAAGGAAATAAAGTAGGTCGCCGAAAGAAGAAACACAAGAACATGGACGCATGGATGCAAACTCTCGGCGCAATTATTCTGAGTGGGGAATAAAAGACACGGAAGACAGCGAGAACGTGGGACACCGAAAATTCATTTATTTGCTGGCTCTTGAAGCCTATAAAATGAAACGGACGAAGTGAGTTTTGACGGGGGTTCGGAGGAATTATTCTGGTTTTTTTGGGCTATTCGGTTTTTGAGAGAATTTTGTTTTTCTTGTTCAAATGGACAGTCTTCAGCAAAGCTAGCGATGAATTTGCACAATTGAGAGTGTTTTGAGTTTATTTGTTATTCATGTGCTTGTTCTTTATTGATGCAAACTTTTGTTTATCATTCTCTAATTATCATTGATATTTTCTCATCTCTAAATAATTTTAGAATTGATTCATTTCATAAATTCAGTCATGCTTTTTCAATAGAATGGTTAAGATCCTTGTTATGTTTGGATTAATTCATTATCTTTATTAAAATAATGTGTAATGGTGAGTTTTTGCAGAAAGATCCGGATGAGGCAATAGAGTATTTGAATGAACTTGCAGAAAAAGTTCACACTTGGACAGGACCAAATGCTTTTGACAGTACCAATCGAGCACGCCCTAATCAAACTCATTTTGGTTGAGGCATCTATCATCTTAGAGAAGAAGATAGCTTGAAGGCAAGGATGGAGGGCCTAACTAGAGAGTTAGAGGCATTGCAGATGAAAGGGAACTATGGCAACTCGCATTATTCCCCATGCTGATGCCCCGAAACTTTGTTTTGTCTGTCAGGGAGTAGATCATCTTACACAAGATTGCCCAACACTGACTGACATGAGAGGAGTGTATGAGTAACATTGCAATTCTCTTAGCATTTATAAAAAGCCATTTTCACCCTACTCAGATACATACAATCTTGGTTGGAGAAATCATCAAACTCATAATTAATAAGGAAATATTCAAGAAGATCATAATCATGAGTTGTGTGAACTCCCTTGTCTATAAGTGTGTCAATCATGTATGTGTGGTGGCAGTCGTCATCATCTTTTGACCGTTTTCTAATATGAAAAATATTCACCTCTAGAGTCATATTTCTAAAAGAGAGCTTTATTAGTCTATTCCTGCAATTAATAAAGGCATCAGCAATAGCGAGAAAATGTCTTCCTAAGATTAAGGGGATTTTAGAATTAGAGTCGATGATAGAAGTAGTGTCGAAGATTAAGAAATCAACATGATAATGAAATTTGTCAATTTGAATCAATACATCCTCCACTACATCCCGTGGTATTTTGACCGAACGATTAGCCAATTGCAAGACCACAGTAGTTGGTTTGATTTCTCCCAACTCTAGCTGCAAATAAATGGAATAAGGCATCAAATTTACACTAGCTCCTAAATCTAACAATGCTTGCCCAAACTCATGATTCCCAATATTACATTTAATGGTTGGACAACAAGGATCTTTGTACTTGAGAAGAATTCGCTGCTCAATTAGAGCACTAACTTGGTCTGTCAGGAATGTTGTCTTCTTAACATGATGTTTCCTCTTAACTGTACACAAATCTTTGAGAACTTTTGCATAAGTAGGAACTTGTTTAATAACATGCAAAAGAGGGAGGTTAATTTTTACCTGCCTGAGGTTCTCCAAGATTTCACTGCTGGAATCCAAAGTTCGCATACCCGATTTTAAAACTTAAGGAAATGGTACTTTAACTGGGCTCTTTATTACCTCGGCTTCCTTGGGTAGCTTGGCACCATTATTGCATTGATCTTCTTCAACATCCTCTGACTTATCAGTTGTTGGGATGCATAAAGATTTACCACTACGTGTCACAATGGCATTGACATCTTTCAAATTTTCTTGTGCCATATGTTGACCTTAGGGTGTAGATTGAGCTTGAGAGGGGAATTTGCCACCGTCATTCACACTCAAAGAGCTCATCAACTTGGATACATGGCTCTTTATCTATTGTTTTCCTCAATAACCTGCATAATCAAAGACTCAAACTTTTGACTAGTTTTACCATGTGCTTTAATAAAAGCATGCAAAGTATCTTCTAAGGGGTTTCTAGAAGAGGGAGATGCATGATATGGTGTAGGGTAATTCCTTGATGGTTGTGATTGTGCAGGGTTGTGAGCTTCATGATCAAAATATTGTTAGGAAGACGTTTAAGCTTAATAAACGAGTATACTTATATGATTCTAGATTCATAAGCACTTAGGAAAACTTCGGTTTAGGTGGACCGGCCCCTTTGTGATGAAGCAATTTTTTAAAAATAGAGTAGTAGAAATAGAGGACCCTAAGGATGGCTGAATTTTTAAAGTTAATGGTCAACGCCTTAAAATCTTTATTGATAGGCAAGTTCTTGAAGTGGAAGTCATTCTACTTGCAGACCCAATCTATCAACTTTGACCACACCATGGAGGTATGTTTTCTTTTATTTTCATTCATTTTCTTTATTTATGTATTTTTTGTTTGTTGTTGTTTTCTTTATTCTCTGTTTGCAGGATAGTGTCATTTTGCCATTTCAGTTTGTCATCTCTATCTCTCATGCGTATCGGGCGGCCAACGTCATACTTCAGGTTTATTCTACCATCTTCAGTTACTCTCCATTTAGTTTTGATTCTTAAACATTGAGGATAATGTTTCGTTTGAGTTGGGGATGGTGCAAATCATGCATTTACAAAAAAAAAAAAATTATCTATGCCGTTTGAACTGATGTTTCATGTCTTGGGTGAGAGATAAATTACGTAGAGTTCCATCGAGTACTAAAAAACAAAATTGATGTGAATGGAATGATACTCAAAACTGATTTTATAGAGTTGGAAATAAGAACAAAACAAGCTATCAACTAAGCCAGCAAGGGTTAAATAATAGACTGTCCCTATGTTCCTCCTAAACGCGGAACATTTGTTGTTAACCGCTGTTATTCACTTTGTATTTGTTCTCCCTCTTGTTCCAGCTCCTCTATGCGTGGTTGCAAGTCTTGAGCATACCGGTCCACAAATTTCCTCAACTCCTTATTTTCGTATTTTAAGATTTTATTTTTTCTACGTTTATTAGTAAGCATTTGTTACAACTCAGAAATTTGACTTTTAAGTTCATCTACCTCACTCACCCGTGAAAGTGATTTCTAGGACATAGTTGTTAATAGCAGCAGCATATTGGGCACTGAGCATCCTCGAGCCTCCAACAATCTCAGCATCGGACCTGGTAGACAAATGTATCTCTGCCCCGATCATAGCGTTGATGGCATTAGGACAGAGGAATAATGGTTGAGGCGTAAATGGTACCTGATTCAAATCAGGAATATTATTGGAAGAATGCTGCTCGGCCATTTGAGAGATTGAGAAAATTTGTGAGAATTGAGAGAAATGTGAGAAATGCAAAGATTTGTTCTGTATTTCAAAGGGTGGAAATGGTATCTTATATAAAGGCCCAAAACATTCAAGGCTCTGCGAAAACTAATCCAAGTGGAACCCAGAGCGAAGCTCGAGGCTCTAAAGCATTTGTCCGTTCACGCTTTACAGCATGAATCGAGACCTAGGGTGGAACTCGAAGCTCTAAAGCATTTGTTGTATCGATGGTTCCATTGCACGGAACCCAGAACTCCTTGATTTACAGCAGATGTTGGACTCCAGGTTTTACGACAATGGGATGAAAATGAACGCTCATTCGACTCTTGCTTAGCCAGTAAATCAACTCTCCGTCTAACTTCAGGGTTCTAGTGTTGAGAACTCTCAACTCTCGCGTACATATTTGAATGTTGTTTCTATTATTACGTCTCTTTGTTTATTTGAGTGATGTTTCTTTTATTGCCTTTCTTTGTTTATTTTCTATGTTGGTGTTTGTTTATTTTTTGCATGTGTACACTGGATTACACAATTGTTTATTTTCTGTGCTGTTGTTTGTTGATTGCTTCTCTTTGTTTATTTTCTGTGTTGATGTTTCTTGTATTCTTCTCTTTTCATTATTAGTGTGTGTGTACTGGATTACACAATTTTCTCCTTAATACGATATGCACTGATATACACATGATTGACACACACTCTATTTCTAGTATTTTGTAAAATTTGAGCATCTTGATGGAGTGGTTGAACGGAATTTTTTTTTTTATGAAGATTTATTTTCAAGCCTGAGCATAGAGCATAATTTTTGATGCATCATATGTTGTTTGATGTGTGGTTTAAAATACCGAGATGCTATATTTATTGAGATGAGACTTAGCATGATAATGAAGGGAAAATCTTGAAGGACATTTTGCACATGCTTACACTTGTAGTGTTCTTCATTACTATTCATTGATTTAACACATGAGAAATAAACTGTAGGACTACTGAGCCTTTTTCAATAAATACTATTTGTATCAAAGGGAATTAATGCAAATGAATCACTACATCTTAGGGAAAGTATGCGCATCACAAATCAACATGGAATTGGTGGATATATAGCTTAAGCCTATAGGTAATTTTGGGCACGTATGTGTTGGAATGAAGGTAGCTTAAAATACCATCACTTCAAATTTCATCGATATCGCTAACCACTCTAACTAATACATTAATTCTAGGATATTTTTGAAAAATAAAATTTTTGCACTAGAAAGTGAGGCTAGGTCCACTTAAAATATTTTATAAGTTTTTTGGGAACCTACTAAGAGCCACGGTAAAGAAATCATGTTCAAACTTATAAATACACTCAGATGGCATAAGTGTAATTTAATATTAAACAATTTACGTAAAAGCCTTAGAAAAACAAAAAACAAAACAAAACACTTTCATTTGAAACACCATCTTGTTTCGTTGTGATAATTGGAGGGTAGCAGAGGACTCATTGAGAGAGGCAACGAGCGGCGGTCGTGAATGGTCAGTAAGGTGAGAGAGAGAGAGAGAGAGAGAGAGAGGGTTGCTGCTACAAGATGGAGGCTGGTGGCAGTGGCTATTGTTGCATGCATGCAATGGTTGGGCACGACTGGGGTGGTGAACGTGGGGTTGAGGAAGAAGGATGGGCTACTGCAGCAACCCTAGTTTGGGGAAGATGATTAGGTGTAAAGAAGGTTTGTGCATGAACGTGTGTATGTATCTATATATATATATATATATATATTGGTTGTTGAAAACCCTAGTGAAAAATGGGAGGAAGAACCGTGCATATATGCATGGGAGACGTGCTTGGGCGTGGGACTCATCCTTATGTTCTCACGGGCTTGGATTTCTTGTGCCCATTACAAAATCTTTGGTTTGTCTGAGATTTTCTGAATCAAGTATTTAATAAAAATTAATGTCTTGACTCAAATTTTAAACTAACCAAATCTTGTCTCATAAATTTTTCGGTCAATTCCAAAATAAAAGAATCCCACTTGGTCCTTTAAATAACTTAACCTAGCGATTAAGCCCAATACAAATTCATATACTGCCAAAATAAAATTTAGACCCGTAACCTATTCTAAAATTATTCGTTAAATCTCAAATGGCTTTTCATATATATTAACCCAAAAAATAAAAATTTAAAACCTACGGTTAGCTGAGGCTTGGTGCTCAGCTTGATGTTAGATGCCAGCGTTGCTGATAGCAACGCCCTGATGGTGCGCTTTGTCTTAGACTGCATTAATCAAAGTCTATACCTATCAATGATAGATGACTGCACCAAACATTAATTCCGTACTAATATGTGCTCAATGGTCATTAGCGATAATTTTTGGTTGGTTGGTTGGCATTAAATTAGTTGAAAGGTTCTCTTCTCTTATTTGTTCTGATTGAGAACTTTAGGTAATTGTAAAAATGTAGAAAACTAATCAAATATAAGCTAAATAAATTATAATCTAGTCCGTAGAAATGAGGTATTAATAAATAAGAACTAAAAAATCAATAAATCAAAACAAAAATAATTAATCTAATAAACTAATCAAAATAAAAGAACTAAAAATAAATTCACCTCCTCAATTCATAGTAATATATTTATGATAATTGGTTGCAAATAATCTTTTAGTTGCAATAAATTAGTCACAAAAATTTGTTTTTCTTCTGCTCTCTCTCTCCTTCACTTTATCCTAATTTTGCATTTTTTAGTGTGAACAGTAAATCCACTTCGAAAGGTCTTTTTCTTCTCCTGCGTGTTCTTCTATCTTGTTTTTATTTTTAATTTTTTTTTCATCTTCACGTACCGGGTTTACATTTCTCACTTTTTAAGCCAACAGAGATTTTTATTTAGTTCTTTTCATTATCTACCCTTTTAAGACTTATCTCTTTTCCTATTAATATTTTTAATACAAATCTATCTTCTCACACACATCAACGTGGTATTAACCTTATAATTATTCTCCAACCTTAATTCTTTTATTAAAATAAAATTTAAGATTAAGTGAGAAAATAAATATTTCAAGATTGGAACACTATATAATTGTGATAATGTTTTATTTAAAATAGTAAAGTTAAGCATAAATTCGACTATTATCAACATGCATGGCATTTATCAGGTCATAAATTTTGTTTTTTAATTTGTAAAAATACCAAATTTAATTAGAAAATCCATTCACATCCCATATATATTAAGTCCTATTCCATAAATGACACCCACCCCACTTTCCTGAACCCAATCAAAACCGCCTTCCAAATCCAGTCCCAAAATATGATAATAGCTAGCTCACGTTTCCTTATTGATTGGTCATGATGTATACTTTTTTATTTTAAATTGCTTATTCCAACTAGCTCACCTTTTTTTTATTATTATTATTATTCAAGCTAGCTCACCTTTAATAGGCTTTTGGGTACAATTATTTTATTGTTTTGGATTAAGTGGGAATAGACCATATATAGCTTTTAAATCTGAGAAAAACATGAGGAAAATGAGATTTTTTTTTTTTCTGACATTTATGCAAGCATTCATAAATGTCTATTTTTCGGCATTTGTACTATAAATTACTATTTTTTGATATATCTATAAGTGCCTCTAATATAAACGTCGCTAAATCTTCTCTATTTTACTGATGTTTATGCAAACGCAGATAAATGTATATTTAATTATTGGCATAAAAATGAAATGTCTATAGATTTCTATTTTTTGGGCATATCTATAAGCACCGCTCAATCCTCTCTACTATATCGACGTTTAAGCAAACATCGGCAAATGTATATTTAATTACTGGCATAAAAATAAAATGTCAGTAAATTTCTATTTTTTGGCATATCTATCAGTGCCTCTAATATAAATGTTGCAAAATCCTCTCTACTTTACTATACAAACGCCAACAAATGTATATTTAATCATCAGCGTGAAAATGAGACGTCGATAAATTTCTATTTTTTCGACATATGTATAACTGCCACTAATATAAACGCTGTCAAATCCTCTCTACTTTACCGACGTTTAAGCAAACGCCAACAAATGTATATTTAATTACTGGCATGAAGATGAAACGTCGATAAAAGACTATTGTTCCAGCATATCTATAACTGCCAGTAATATAATTGCCGTTAAATTATCTCTAATTTCCCAATGTTTATGCAAATGCCAACAAATGTATATTTTTGTACCGACATATAGACATGTGCCGATAATTATCGACGCATAAACAATATGTCGGCAAATGGCCCTTTTTTGTAGTATTTATATATCTAACACAAATGCATGGCCATATAGAATAATAAATAATGATATTGATCGTAATACAATGTGAAACTTTGAACACTCCTTTTAAAATAAATAAATATATATATGATCCACAAGAAAAAATTAATTTTTTAATTATAGATTCTACTATTTTTTAAAAGAAATATGCGACACTTCATAACCTATAATTGTATATAGCATTATTCTTAAATATCTATTACCGCCATACATTTGATGGTCTTGCTATATATAGA
Source organism: Pterocarya stenoptera (assembly GCA_003123785.1). NCBI lineage: Eukaryota > Viridiplantae > Streptophyta > Magnoliopsida > Fagales > Juglandaceae > Pterocarya > Pterocarya stenoptera. The sequence continues at coordinate 133,250 of QEOT01007654.1, forward strand.
CAATATAGCAAAATGGGCAGCTTCCAATAACAACATTGAAAGCATTCTCATCCATTCCATCCTAAAGCATCTATCTTGATCTGGATCCAAATTACGTACATGATCTTCAAACTGCCATGAGCATCTTTACTTTGTTTACCAAGGTCCCATAACATATTATATATACTATATTCTGAAAGTGGAATATTAACTGTTCAGTTAAGAAATTAAAAAAATATAAAAAAAAAACTAATAATAAAAAATAAAAAAATTATTCTGAAAGGGGAAATTCTATAATGTACAATGTTTTTTCTTGTGATGTTTTAGTCGTCAATTATTGTGGTTGGAGTCAACTCATTTGGTATTGGTTTTGTCGGGTCTTAATATATATCTAATTCCATGATTTCTAGTTACTTCTGCTGGAAATGACATTTTCTCCATTATTTGCTTAGCATGAGCTCGGCTTGATCATTTCTCTGCTTTCGGCTGCAGTGTACCATCTTACCAGCTTGTATATATTTTATGTTTAATGTGATTTCATCCATTAAATATAAAAATAAAAATAAAAATAATTTTACAATTTGACAAACCACATAAAACTATATTAATTTGTAGGATTGACGTTTCTGTTTAATCCCAATTTGTGACTAGAGTATTTTCTTTCGATTTTGTATTTGAAAAAGCTGTTAATTTGGTGAGAATTTAATTTAAGAGACACATGTAAATGATATATATCAAACAATCTTATTTCTTGTCCTCAAACTAGGAAATTATTACAAAATATATAAAACGTTATTCAAGATGGATAGTTCATGCTAAAACTGAGAATTAATTAGTAAAGATGGCATGGGAGTCTAGGCTTCACTACTGCAACAAGTGGGAACTTTCTTGGTGTTGCCAAACCATAAACTTCCTCCATGCTCAAATCTTCCGGCTTCACGCCATCCTCCAGTTTCCACTCAAATCCATGCAATATATTGGCTAAGCTAGAGCTGATCATCTTTAGTCCAAGACTATATCCAGGGCACATCCTCCTTCCTGAACCAAATGGCAATAGCTCGAAATTTTGTCCCTTGACATCAATATTTGTTCCCAAGAACCTCTCTGGGCAGAATTCTTCAGGTGCATTCCATACTGATGGGTCTCTTCCTATACTCCATGTGTTTATGAAGACTCTAGTTCCTTTACGAATATCATAACCAGCTACTTCACAATCTTCCAGAGCTAGGTGTGGTGCTAGCAATACAGCCACAGGGTGTTTCCTCATCGTCTCTTTCATAATTGCGTTAATATAAGGAAGCTGTGGAATGTCTTTCTCCTCTACCCATCTATCTTTCCCAATAACCCTGTCAAGCTCTTCGGTAGCCTTCTTCATGAGGTGGGGTTGCTTCAAGAGTTCAGACATTGCCCATTCCACTGAAGTCGCAGACGTGTCTGTGCCTCCAGCTACAAGATCCTAATTTTAAGAAGAACCAAAGTTGACATAGAATGTTATTCATATTATGGTCACATGTAGTTTGAAATCTATGACTCAATATTACGAAAGTAGTCGCATTGAAACAAGATGTGCTTCGAAAATACAATACCTGAGTGAGGCCCTTGACGTTGTCATAAGTGAGCTTAACCTGATTGTTAGAATCATCAGCGAGCTGCAACAATAAATCCACCATGTCCTTTGGCTCAAAATCTCTCACTCCTAGTCTCTTGGCCTTGTGTTCTTCCAAAACATGGTCGTGGAATCGATCAAATTTTCTTGCCACTGTCTTCATTCGTTTCACGTATCCCTGCAAGTCCAAGAAATCTAGCCACGGTATCCAGTCCCCAATATTTAGCACCCCATTAAGCAAGAACAACTCGTCTAACATTTCTTGGAATTCTCCAAGTGTCACTATAGATTTTTCATGTCCAGATTCGCTAAAATACTTCTTACCCAGTACAATTCTACTGATAACACTAAGAGTGAGGCGTGACAGATGCTCTTTCACCTTGATGGGCTTCCCAGACAATGCCCACAGGCGTGAAGAAAGAGCACGTCTTTCTTCAACACGTATGTACTCATAGGACTCTAGTCTCCTTGAGCTAAATAGCTCGGAGAGATATATCTTGCGCCCTTGGCGCAGATAAGGTCCCCAAGGTGCCCATGCAATATCGGTGTAGTTATAAGTGGTGTATTTCCCAGCTGCAGTTTTGGGTCTACAGGCAAAAATGTGGTCATGTGTCTTCAAGAATTGCTTTGCCATTTCAGGAGACGAGGCAACCACTACTGGGAATGACCCGAATCTAAGCTGCATGATCTGCCCATACTTTTGTGATAGTTTGTGAAGGGATTGGTGAGGGAGAGGACCAATAAGGTTTAGATTGCCAATGATAGGCCAAGGTTTGGGACCTGGTGGCAGTTTTAACTTGTGGGATCGAAATGGGAGATGTTTGGAGAGAAAGAAAAGAGAAGCTAACCCCGCCAGGGCTAACACAGCAAGCCAAGCAGTGACCTCCATGCAGGCTGAGTTCTTTTTTGGTTTACTCTCCTTTGTGAGTGAGAGTTCGGAGTGGTTAAGGAGGATTATATAATGGGTAGTGCTGCCATGCTACCCAAAATTTAATACCAGTGTCATCTTTTATTGCCTGTCATACTTTTACAAAGAGATAATATAAAAATAATTTTATAAATTGATTTGATTTTATTTAATTCGTTAAATTTAATTTATAATAAAAATAATTTTATAATCTAATAAATCAGATCATATTACATCAATTTATAAGATTATTTTTATATAATATTTCACATCCTTCAAAAGAATAACATGTGATCCACGAGGAATGATAACGAACTATTGCACGTGCCATCATGTACAGAAGTTGTACTTTTTATGAAAACCAATTAATTTCTTTTCTTTTTCTTTCTTTAAAAAAGAAAACGTGACCAATATTTTTTATAGCAATAAAATAAGAATTCGTACACGCGGGGAGGGGGACTGTATTTCCTTTTTGTCGCATCTTACCAAAATTAAAGATATGCGGATGACTTCTTTAAATTAATTAATAATTTTAGCAACCTAACACACCATGTTTTTCGTTTGCCACGTTAGAACGAATCTGATTGAAAATATAAAATTATAGAATTATGTTGAAGTTGGATCACAATTTCATCTTTGTCATGATAGATACCGACCTATATATGAACGTTACGATCGATCATAACTTGGCCATCGCAATGAAATTTCAAATAATAAAATAAAGTTCCCAACTAAATGTGATATATTAAAAATACTAAAATTAAATTTTAAAGAGTAATTATCAAATGATAAAAAAATTTTAAAAAAAACATATTAAATAAATTCAAACGTAAATTATAAATGATTAATAAACGAAGCTCTAGTGGTCCGTCTTTCTGAAGTGATATTAATCAGGGCCCAATAGCTAGTAATTACATCTTGGGAATTGCTTTTTGTTGGTGTGATTTGAACTAGCTAGCTAGCTAGGTACATTAATATATCTAACATGTTTAGTACGTGCATTATGAGATTAAATAAATCTTCATTTTTTAGTATTATAACGGGACATGCACGTGATCTCCACTTTGTAATGATCGAACCAATTATCCAAAGATATAATTTAGGTGCTCAACTTTCACCACTCACGTTTTAAATAAGTTTTGAAAGGAACACTGAGGAATTGTTTGGTTCACAAAATATAATGGAAATTTCGATTCTTCCTATTCCAATTCTTTTGATCGATCGGTAACAAAAGATGAATATATATATATATATATATATCCCTTCTCCTTCAACTACTTTAACTACCATACATGATGTAAGGGGATTTCCTCCTCACTCATAAGTCCACTAGGCGTTCAACCGAGAGTAATGGGCTTCGTCTTGATACCTGGCCCTAGGGCCCAAACTTGCCCACAAAACAATTCGCTTGTAAGGAAAAGTAAGCAATGATAGTTGATGGAACAAACAGGCCTAACGCCACTCAACCGCATTCCATTCATGGGGACTTGTATAGGGCAGAATGAGAAAGAAGAAGAACCTTTGATCTAAAAACAAGGGAGCATCGACAGACAACCAAAGACACCAACAGAGTAAAGCAAATTAGGAAATCATGCTACATTAATGGCACCACTACTAAAGCTATACTCTACATTAATAGTGTCGTCGTAGAGGCATGCCACAATTAGAGAATTCTAACAAAAAGAACAATAAAAAGGACATGGGCTCCACAGGTGCAGGCACAATCTGTTCCCCTCCAGACTCCTTGTATAAATAGCAATTCTCAAGCACGAAAAAGCTCTCTAGTTTCTAGACACTCATTATTTACAAACTTTCAAAATACTATACTGACTTTGGAATCAGAGACTCCCCTGCCCCAAGGCTGCTCTCTCCCAGCTTCTTTCTTCTTCGCTTTCATAGGCCCAGCTTTGAAGACCTGAGTTGCTAGAACCTAGCCCAAAGGCGTACAAAACACAACATTAATAGTGGTATCATATGTGGGATCCTTGTAGATCTTGCATATACTTCGTATACCTACGAAAACCCATTCCAAATAACTCGGAAGCCCACCAATAGTATTGATGAACATGGACGCTCACCAATAAGGAAGCAAAGCTCCCAAAATTAGAGGAGAAATAGCCGCGAAAGAGAGGCGAGAACATACCTAGGAACGGGTGCCTCTGAGTAGCGGGGTGAATGCGATATGCCCTACAATGGATGACTTCACCTTACCACCGTCGCCAGGTTGTGCCCTAGCAGAAGGTGAAATCTGAGAAAGGCATAGACTCTGAAAGGTAGAACCAAACGAGACGTTGGATTTTGTTCCCTTAAACTCAATGACTAGAAGCCACTGCAAGGATCGATAGCGAGATAATGCTTGAGGTGCGGAATGCCATGCAGCAACTCCTCGTCGAACACTAAGAGTTGCTTGGAGCCATGAGTACATGCCCAGAATAGCCCCCGAAGTCATACAACACAACCTTAGCGTAGACCCAAAGACTAAAGGGGTGAGGCAGAAACGCCGAAGTGTCAACACAGAAAAGAGCGTCACCATAGCTGAGGAAGTGGACCGCCTACTAGCTGCCAGATTCATCCAAGAAGCCCACTATCCAGAGTGATTGTCCAATGTGGTACTCATAAAAAAGCCGAACGGCAAATGGAGAATGTGTGTTGACTTCATCGACCTCAACAAAGCTTGCCCGAAATGTAGCTTCCCACTTCCCTGCATCGATCTAATCGTCGACTCCACAGTGGTCCATCGTATGCTCAGCTTCATGGACACCTACTTAGGGTATAACCAGATTTGTATGAACCTAGAGAATGAGAGACCTCCTTCATCACCGACCGAGGCATGTATTGTTACACAACAATGCCTTTTGGGCTAACGAATGCATGGGCCACCTACCAGCGGCTGGTCAACCATATGTTTAAAAGTTAGGTGGGAAGAAACATGGAGGTCTACGTTGGCGACCTATTGGTTAAGAGTGGGACTCCAGAACAAGACTTGGACGATCTGAGGGAGACTTTCGCAATATTGAGGCCATACCAAATGAAGTTGAACCCAATGAAGTGCGCCTTTGGTGTCAGATTAGGAAAGTTTCTGGGATTCTTGGTGTCAGACTGCGAAATTGAAGCCAACCCTAAAAAGGTGGAGGCCATCCTCAACATAGCCCTACCCTGAAGCATAAATAAGGTGGAAAGACTGGCCGAACGAGTGGCGGCTCTCAACAGGTTCATATTAAGATCCATCGACAAGTGTTTGCCTTTCTTCAAGGTTCTACAAAAGGCACATGGCAATGCTTTGTGCAATGGTCCTAGGGGTTGTTTCGTCACATAACATGAATATAGATTCTCATTCACTCCATAGACACTTACACACAAACACTCACACACATTGGAAGCATCAGAAATTAGTGAGTAAATATAGTTAAAAACATAGTACTCAAAATATTTATTTATACTTGTAAAAAAAGGGAGAAAGATTACACGAAGTAATGCAATGCCTCTCACACACAATATTCACCCCACATTACCCAACCCAGTCTTAGAAACTAACCTACCTTCCTATGTCGAAAGTTCACTCGTTGCCTCTCTGCTCCTTGCTTTATGCAGTAGACATCTTCTCGAGTTCTTTAGTGAATAAGGTTTCAAAAGTGAGATATTGTCCCATGTCTAGGCCCTTTTAAATAGAGTGGGAATGTCAGATGTCTTTTATGACGTATCACTGACTCCAAATATGCTTGGATAGGAGTTTCATTCTTGTCCTTTCATACCACACGATGACAAAGACAGGTGACTAGGGCATGGTCCGCACAACTTACGTTCTACCAACTCCTCAGTTCTTCCTTGAAGAAGGGTCCTCCACATGGCATAAGGCCATACTTTTGGATCCTGACGACATGACTTGTCGTGCCTTTTTCTATTATCCTTTTATTTTAGATATAATTTATTATTCTATTTAAGATTCTATGGATTCTTTTCTTCCTTTATTTCTTTAGGAAATGATCATTCCATTCTTTTGGAACCTTTTTAACAAACAATTGAGGTGTTTTTCTATGTTCTTGTATTGCTTTAAAGAACACATGCATGCAATAATAACATCATTGTAAACTTTAAAATATCTTTAACATCTTTAAATATTTTATGCATCCATCTTCAAAAATATCTTTAAGATCTTCAAAATATTTTATACTAAAACCGAAGGGTATCACGTTCTTTTTTTGTTTTTTTGGAGAAAAACAAATAACTTCATTGATATATATCAGCAAAAATACCACTGCAAACATTTCATATATTGTTCCTTTCTAACAATAGTCTTAATCTGCTTAGGCCCCTATTCCATCCAAATTTTCTCATCTTTTGTAATAAAGCAAGTTTTGCAAGTTGATGTGCAGCTCCATTTGCTTCTCTGTAAGTGAACACAATATGCCATCCAGGGTTGTTCTTCAACATTGATCGAGCATCTTACACTAAAGCCCCATAATCTGTACAAAATTCTTCATATTGTTTGCAACCTTTACTATAACGTGAGAGTCACCTTCAAATTCTACCCTTGCAAACCCTAAATCTGCACAGACCTCCATTGCCTTCCTCAAGGCCATACCTTCAGCTACAACATGTTTCATGTGGTATTTCAGCTTTGTGCAGACACAAACCATTATACCCCTAACTCATCCCATATAATGATGCCAAACCTATTTGTTTCTACTGTAAACTTACTAATGCATCCCAATTAGCTTTAAGGTAGTTCTTACATGGTCTTTTCCATCTTATTTCACTTCTAGCAGTAATCCCTTCAACTTGCTGAGTACCCTCTTGTAGTTGTGATTGTACAAACATATCCCTCCTGATCCATATCCTTCTCAAAATAAAACAAGAGAGTTGTGTAGCTTCCACATGTAGTTTGAAATTCAAATCTGACCATAAAGCTTTGAAATCCATGGCTGAACTTGACCATTTAGTAACTGGACTAAGTGATTCGGCCCATACATCACTAGCTGTAGAACAACTCCATAATGCATGAAGCACTGTCTCAGATTCCCTTTGGCGGATTGGACAAAGATGAGTTCAACCACCTTTATCTTCACCAGATTCTGCATTGTTGGTAAAGAATCATGTGCAGCCTTCCACACAAAGTGTTTTATCTTTCCTGGGGCTTGAATATTCCATGTTTGTTGCCAATCAAACATACATGTTGTAACACCAAAACATTCCCCCTCATCTTGCCTTTTTATTGATTGATGCAAATTATATGCACTTCTTACACTGAACTTCCCCTTTGTCGTATATCCCTATATCATCTTGTCTTGAGCACCCCTTTTACTTATTGGGATTCTACAAATTAGCCCCTTTTCTTCAAGCTGAAAATTTTGAGATCAAATATGTATTCCATATGCTTCTGTTTTCTTCTAGCAAGTCTGACACTTCTGCTTCACCATGCAATATAGATATAGGGGGTTGTACTTGAAAAGATTTAGGTTTTGGTAACCATTAATCCTTCCACATTCTTATGCACCTCTCATTACCAACCCTCCACATGCTTCCTGCTTTGACTAACTCCATCAAGGCCCACGAACTCTTCCATGTCATAAATGGATTAGTACTCAGCTTTGCATCCAGCAAGTTACCATTTTTTAAATAATTTTGCCTCATTATTTTTGCCACAAGAGAATCTGGATTAGTTAGCATATTTATTTGTTTGGCTAACATAGCTTTATTAAAAGATTCTAGGTCTCTAAAACTCAATCCACCCATTTTCTTTGATTTCCCTATACTCCTCCAACTTTTCCTTTGAATCTTGTTAGAATTATGATTGTGACTCCACCAAAACTTCCCCATTATCGAATTTATTTCCTTCAACGGCTTCTTTGGTAGCATGAATACACTCAATTGTGAAAGTTGTAATTGCTTGGATCATAGCTTTTAGCATAACTTCCTTACCTACTTGAGAAAGAAAAGTATTATTCCAACTAGATATTTTTGCCCATATCCTCTCCTTTATAGATCTAAAAGCCTAATATTTAGATCTCCCCACCATTGTTGGAAGTCCCAAATGTTTTTACAGTTATTATTGATAGCCACCCCAACAGCAAACACCAGTTGCTGCTTAGTCCCTTCCCTAGTATTGGAGCTAAAAGAACATAGTTGTTTTATCTCTATTTAAGCATTGCCCCGATGCCTTTTCATATAACTGCAGTAACACTTGTATCTTCTGCCATTCTTCTATGCTACCTTGACAAAAAGGCACATTATCATCAACAAAGAGAAGATGATTTATTTTGAAACGACATCTTGCTGCAGCAACCCCTTTTATCATACCAATATCCTCTACATGATTCAATAGAGAACTGAGTCCTTCTGCACATAATATAGAAAGGTAAGGAGATATAGGATCTCCTTGCCTTATTCTCCTTTTTGGTCTGAATTGGTCTCTAGGCTACCCATTGACAATAACATAATAAGTTACTGTAGTGATATAGCTCATGATCAAAGATATCCACCTTTCACCAAAGCCCATCTTCTTCATAATTGCTTCCAGAAACTTCCACTCAATTTGATCATATGTCTTGGGCATGTCCAATTTCAGTGCCATAGTTCTTATTTTTCCTTTATATTTAGTCTTCATTGAGTGTAGCACTTCATAGGCAACAATTAAATTGTCTATAATGAGCCTCCATGATATAAAAGCACTCTGATTACTTGATATAATGATGTTCAGCACCTGCTTTAACCTGTTTGCTAATACTTTTGATGCTCACTTATACAGGACATTACACAAACTAATTGGCCTAAACTGATTTACAAAAGAAGGCTCTTTTACTTCTGGAATTAAAGCAATATAAGTAGTATTAACACCCATATCCACTCCACCCCCATTCAAAAAAATTTAAAATTGCATTACATACCTCATCCCCCACTATGTACCAATCGGTTTGAAAAAACTGAGTATTGTATCCATCTGGACCAAGAGACTTTAGTGGCACTATTTGCTTTAGAGCTACTTCAACTTCCTCTCTTGTAAAAAGTTTTTGCAACCTCTCATTCTTGTCAATAGTTACTCTAGGCTCAATAAATTTCAAGCAATCATCCAGGGCTTCATCAGTTGGGTTTATGGATCTGAACATGTCTTGAAAATATTGAATAAAAGCACCCTCTATCTCCATTTGACTCTCTTTTCTACTACCCTGTATATCTTTAATAACAATGATTCTACTTTTCTTCCTTCTTGTGTTGCACATAGATAAAAAAATACTTTGTAATCTTGTCTCCAGATTGATACCAACTCACTTTTGCTCTTTGTCTCTATTTAAGGTCTTCTTTTGTTAAAAGTAAATCTAGTTCCTTCTGCAAAGTCTTCATTACCATAATAGTATGAGAGCCTTCCTCATCTTGCATGTTCTTCAAAACTTATGTTTTCAGCTTGATTTCTTTCTAACTATTCATTTGTTTTCCCAAACTCCATATGGTAAGCTTCTTACTACATGTTTTTAGCTTACCTCATATGCTTTCCCAAGTATCCAGCCCCTCAACATTTTCTGATCACCCTTCTCTAATCATTTCCTCACCCTCTACTTCCTTCACCCATTTAGCTTCAAATTTAAAAATTCTTCTCCTTTTATTTTGCTGATACCCTTCCAAATGCACTTTCAACAAGATTGGTCTATGATATGATCTTCTTACAGTCAAAGTTTCCACTTGACACCCCTTGAACATAAACTGCCACCGAGAATTGGCTAGTGCTCGATCTAACATTTCCTTTGTAAAGTTTAAACCTTCATGCTTATTACTCCAAGTAAAGGGGTTCCCTTTCCATCCTAGATCATGCAACTCATTACATTCCATAGCATATCTGAAATCTTCCATTTGTTGTTCAAGTCTTGGTTTCCCTCCATACTTCTCACGAGATGACAGAATCTCATTGAATCTCCTATGACACACCAAGCTTGATCAAAACTTGGTCTAAGCATAAACAACAATGCCCATGTTCCTTTTCTTTTATTTGTTTCGGGATGCCCATAAAATCCTGTGAGAAACCACTGATTTCTGTCCTCTTCCTCAGTTACTAAGACATATATGATTTTCTGATAAATTTTTAATCTCTACATCATAATCATTTTTCAATGGCATAGCCAAACCCGTTTTTCTCCCCATAGCATCAACTACAAAATAGCAGTCAAAACCAAGCTTTCTTTTTATACTTCTTAGCTTTGTCTCCATGAGAAAAACTAAGTTGGGTCTCTTTTCTCTAGCTAGAAGATAGAGATCATGAACTGCCCAGGGGTTCCCAAGCCCCCGACAGTTCCAACTTAAGTGTTTCATAGCGATTTGGCGGGCTGACTTGCAGCCTCCGCCATCACCTTTTCCACTATCCGCCCACCAACTTCTTCATTTTTCTTATCTTTTTTCAATTTCCCTAGATTCTCAATGTTATTTACATCATCTACCAATCTATGTTTTCTCCCATCACTTAGAGTCATTGCTTGAGCACCTTTTGTACTTGCTCTCCTTTTCCATCCTCTATAACTATCATTCTCCATATCAGATACTAAGCTCACCTTTGTATTTGCATCTTCTATGATCCTAACAAAATGCGTTTCAACTAGTTTTTTAGTACTTGGGCTCTTCAGGTTGGGCTGCAAAGGCAGCAGCCCATTGTTTTGTTCCACACCCTCATTCAGACTTGAAATAACAACACTCCCTCCCTCCACAGTTTGAATATTTAAATCATCTTCAGCCTTATCCCCTTCAACTGCTTATCGAGCCCAAGTAGTTGTGATAAAACCACACTTTTCTCTTTCAAATTTATCACCTCCTCACTATATGCACCCACCTTATCTGCTAAAGCTGTCACCCCAAAACAATCTCCTCTATCTTCCGTAAAATCCTGCACTTCAGTTTGCCCCATCGGAATATTCCTCTTCTCAGAAACTGCTCTTTCTACCATGCTCTTTGACCTCCTTTTCAGAATTTGCCTTTCCTTTCTGTTCACCCATTCTATACCAATCTGTAGCTTTCTCCTTGTACTAGAATCAGCACGTAACCATGTACCAAACTGTTCACTATCATATTGGCAACCCTGTTGAACATCACCTATGTAGCCCTAACTACCATGAACAATTTTGCCACACTTAAAGCATAACTTTGACATTTTTTCATATTTCACAGGAACACATAAACTAGTTCCTTTAATATCCAACATTCGTCCCCTTGCAAGCATTTTATTCAAACTAATTTCCACCTTCACTCTCAAAAACTATCCCCACCTTGCACCATCTTCATTAATATCCACCTCTTTCACTAAACCAATAGTTGCACCGATTTGCACTCCAGTTTCTTAGTTCATACATACTAGAGGTAAGTTATGTAACTGATCCAAAAAACTTCAATCTCAAATTTTAAGTGTTGAGGAGAAGTTAATCCATCAATAGCCTTGAGAACAAAAAGGTTATTATCAAACAACCATGGCCTTCCTGCGAAAACTCTTTCCTTATTAGTTTCATTCTCAAAAGTAATCACGAACAAGTTTGGACAGACTTCCTGAAACTAGAATGGTTTACTCACTCTCCATATTTTAGCCATCATTGATTGGATCACCTCTTTGCTTATCAAACGATCTGTGCAAAGTTTTCCCACCAAACTTCTTTTACCTTTCCTGATAGAATCCGATAACTTCTCAACATCCACCTCAATACTCGTATCTTTTTCCTCTGTCAACCTCAACTTCTTCCACTTCTCTTCCAAATTATCCATTACTAACACCACACCCTCAATTTAGTATACTGAATTAGGGAGTTCACCACCCTTATAGACTATACATTGTAAGCCATGAATTAAACACTCCACCTCATCCGCTCTTTATTGTGAAAGAAACGAGAGAAAAGAGAGAAGAGTTTTATTAATATGACAAATTGATACAATTTATAAATTTTCTTTCTAAGGGCATCACATTCTAATTGACTATCCTCTAAGAGTTATAATGTTTTTATCCTTTGGTTTAACTAAGCAAAACTTCGTTTTGAGGAATAAAACATCTATCAAATTCTACATTGACTAAGCATGTTATAGTTATTTACCATATGAGCTTTATAGTTAACACTAATGCTAAAATTACTGGAGCTTTTACGTGATTTCAAAATTTTACTGTTTACAAATTACGGGCACAATTAGTGTGAGTGTGCTCTTTGGAAATCACGTGAAAGCCCTCCCGTTCTCTATATTTAATTACTTTTTCATCAACTTCTTTTTATCGAGAATCTATGTAATAATGAAAATCAAACTCATCTATAATTGTTTATAGTATTAGTAATGATACATACATAATACATTGTACAATAATATTATAAAATGAAGATATTTTTATAAAATATTGTTATTTTTATAAGATGTTTTACAAAAATATCCCTTATTTAAAAATAGTTGTATAAAGTGTTGTAAAAAATATTGTGTATAAATCATTTTCCTTATACTATAATGAAAATCAAACTCATCTATAATTAATTAAGATCTTACGAAATTAAAAGGTGAATTGCTAGGTTTACTAACAGATCTTATAAAATTAAAGTTCACAAATTGACGTATTTAAATGTCATATATTATATATTTTTTATAATAAAAATAATTTTACAGTCTGATATACTACAATGAATCATAGTCTGTTAACTTTAATTTATGAGATTTTTTTGTGTAGCAAAAATTTACATTCAAAGATAAAATAACTAAAGAAAATTGAAACTTTCGAAGGCACATGTTACTTTTGTTTTTTTCACGAAAGAGAGGGAGAAAAAAAAAATACTATCTCTATAATAGCTTAAATTCTTTTCTCAGTGTCCATGGGCCGACGAGACCCATGGGTCAAACTTGAAACAAACGGTATCAAAGCCCAGCTTATATATTAGTCTCCGCTGACATTTTCTTAGTTTGCCCTGTTAGCACAAATTCCAAACACCTAGCAATCCCCCTGCTCTCCGAAGCCATGGCGACCTTGGACTCGGACGTGCCCATGGTCCCCGCTGGTGAGCCCTCGAGCAGCTCCGTCCCTTCCTCCTCCACCAAAAAGAACAAACGCTTAGAGATCAAGAAGTGGAATGCCGTCGCTCTCTGGGCCTGGGGTAACTTTTTCCAAACCCTAGCCCTAGTTTCTCTCTGATTGCTTTCTTGTAGTTTTGTACTGTTTATCTCTTTTTTATGTATAGCAGTTGGTTTATATATCTAGGATTTGTGATTTTGAGGGATTTGATAATTGATCTTCGAGTAATGCAATGTCGGTTGATGCGTGCAGATATCGTGGTTGATAACTGTGCCATTTGCAGGAATCATATCATGGATCTATGTGAGTTTTTATTTTTTTAATATTCGTTTAAATCATGTAGGCTTTTTGGGTAATCGTTGTTTTTTAATTATATCTCGGTTTTGCGGTATGTAATTTTTCTGCTGTGCTTTGGTGAGTAGGCATTGAGTGCCAAGCTAACCAGGCTAGCGCCACTAGCGAGGAATGTACAGTTGCTTGGGGTATGCTTTCTATTCCCTTAAACTTCGCTGACAGTACCTTTTCGGGTGTCTATATATTTGTATTTGGCGCGATGTGGTGTCACAAATATAGTTGTGTAGGAAGTTGGAACAGTACCGATTTCTATTTAGAGTTTGTGACTGAAGTCTTCTATTTTACTTGCTGTGCTTTAAATGAAGTGTGCGGTAAGGGAAGGTGAATTATTTTGTAATTTTGGTTTGTCATGTTTATTAGGATAGTAGAATAGTAATTGTTGGCTTCATTTACTTTGATTTGATTGAATTTTGGGAACTATCATGTTTTTATATCAACATGAATTTAAATAGTCCTTTCACTGTATACTGCACATTTAAGAGAACTCTAAAATGTTTAATATATATCTGAAACTTTTGTGACAATTATATTATAGTGTAGAATACCTGGATGAATCAAAACTTGGCCACATCCGTTTATATTTCCTGTTCCGTAAAAGAAGCCCTGTCCATGTGGATTGTGATATAAGCTGTTCAATCCATTCAACACAATGGCTCTATTATTCTAATTTTCTTGTTAAAAATGGGCTATGCCTATCTTTATCAATACAACTGCTTATTACTTATAAAAAAAAAAAATTCTTGTTAAAAATGATTCCAAGTCGATAATGGTCGTCAGGTGCAATGGAAGAATTTTCAGAGTTGATCTTTGACCTGAATCTTGTGGATCTTCTGTTGGTTGGAGGGGCCTATACTTGGTCCAATAGCCGAAGGGGGTCCCGGCTGGACAGATTTTTAGTCTCCTCTTCTTGGGAGACACACTTTCCGGACTTAAGTCAGAAAAGACACACTTTCCGGACTTCAGTCAGAAAAGGATGCCACGTGTTTGTTCCGATCATTTCCCAATTTTACTTGATTGTGGTGGTATTCGTGGGGGTAGACATTCCTTCAAATTTGAGAATATGTGGCTGGAAGTTGAAGGATTTGTGGAGAAGGTAAGGGCTTGGTGGGACAATTATTCTTTTGAGGGTACCCCTAGATTCATAGTGGTGGGTAAACTTAAAGCCCTTAAGTATGATTTGAAGAAGTGGAATGAAGAAGAATTTAGACATACGGAAGTGCGGAAAAATTTCCTTTGGGATGAGTTGAAGGCTTTGGAGGAAGGTGTAGTTAATGCGGATTCTTTATTAAGGAAGAATGTGGTGGTGACCGATATTGAGAAAGTTTTGTTGATGGAAGAAATATCTTGGAGGCAAAAATCAAGGGCACTTTGGTTGAAGGAGGGGGATAAATGCACTAAGTTCTTTCACAAGCTGGCCAACTCACATAGGTGCAACAATGCTATGAAGTCCTTCATTCTGGTTCAAATGTGCTACATTCTTCCGAAGAAATCCAAGACCACATGGTGCAGTATTATGAGGATCTCCTTGCTAAAAAGGTAGAATGGCGTCCCAAACTTAATGGTTTACTCTTTGATCAGTTGGATTCGGATGTAGCAAGTGGGTTGGAGAGGCCTTTTGATGAAGAAGAGGTGCATCTTGTGGTGAGAGGTATGTGTAGAGACAAAGCCCTGGGTCCGGATGGCTTTTCTATGGCTTTCTTTCAAGAGAGTTGGGACATTGTGAAGGAGGATGTGATGCAGATTTTTCATGCTTTTCATTCTAGTCAAAAGTTTGAGAAGTCACTAAACGCCACCTTCATTGCTCTCATCCTGAAAATAGTTGGTGCATATGAATTAAAAGACTTCCGGCCTATTAGCTTGGTAAGTGGGATATATAAAATACTATCAAAGGTGTTAGCTAATCGTATGAGTTTGGTGATGGACAAACTCATTTCCAAACCTCAAACTCAAAATGCATTTGTAAGGGGTCAGCAAATCCTAGATTCAGTTTTGATAGCAAATGAGTGATTGGATAGTCGGTTAAGAGAAGGCACCCCTGGGGTTCTTTGCAAGCTCGACATGGAAAAGGCCTATGACCATGTTTGTTGGAATTTTCTCCTCTATATGCTCAAAAGATGTGGTTTTGGGGATAGGTGGTGTGAATGGGTTAAACATTGCATCTCGACCGCTTGTTTCTCGGTCCTAGTCAATGGAAGACCATGTGGTTTTTTTCAATCTTCAAGGGGTTTGAGACAAAGTGATCCGCTATTTCCTTTCCTTTTTGTTATTGTAATGGAGGCATTGAGTCGTATGGTGGAGGCCGCTATAAGGGGGGATTTCTTGCTGGTTTTTCAGTGGGCAGCAATAAAAATACAAGCTCCATTTCTCACTTACTATTTGCAAATGATATACTCATTTTTTGTGATGCTGTCAGTGGCCAGTTTCAAGCTTTAAGGGCAGTTTTGTTGTGTTTTGAAGTTGTTTCGGGACTCAAGGTGAACTTGGGGAAGTCGGAGTTGGTTCTGGTGGGGGAGGTGAATAATATAGTCTCTTTAACGGAGTTACTAGGTTGTAAAATTGCCTCTCTCCCTATGAAATGTCTTGGACTCCCGTTGGGGGCGTCTTTCAAAGCAAAGAGCATTTGGGATGGAGTGGTAGAGAAGGTTGAGCAACGACTATCGAGTTGGAAGCAGCTATATCTATCGAAATGGGGGAGATTAACCCTCATCAAAAGCACTCTTTCCAACCTTCCTACTTACTATCTTTCTTTATTTCCATTACCGGTGGGTGTGGCAAACCGGATAGAAAAGTTGTTTAGAGCTTTCTTGTGGGGTGGCATGGGGGAGAAATCCAAACTTCACCTTGTGAGTTGGCAAAGGGTGAGCTGTCCTATTGCGAATGGGGGGTTAGGGGTGCGAAATTTGTGTTTTTAACAAGGTACTATTAGGGAAGTGGTTGTGGAGGTACCAAATGGAAGGGAACTCACTGTGGAGAGAGGTTATTGATCATAAGTATGGTTGTGTGTGGGGGGGGATGGTGCTCTAAAGAGGGTAGGGGGTCTTATGGAGTAAGCTTGTGGAAATTCATAAGGAAGGGGTGGAACACCTTTGAAAAACATCTCAAGTTTGAGGTGAGTGATGGAGCACGTACCCGCTTTTGGTTTGATGTATGGAGTGGGGAGAGTCCTCTTTGCATGGCTTTCCCAATTGTTTTTAACTTGGCTGGAAATCAGCAAGCTCCAGTTTCAGAAGTTCTTTGTCATGCCAATGGGACGGTCACTTGGAATGTCACTTTTACAAGAAATGCTCAGGACTGGGAACTTGAAGAGCTGGCAGTTTTTTACAGTTTCTTGTATCAGCGAAACTAGGGGCCAATGGGGGTGACCGTATGTTGTGAACTCACACGAGGAAAGAACAGTTGACTGTTAAATCCTTCTACAAGGTCTTGACAGTCCTACAGCCCACTTTCTTTCCATGGAGAAGTATATGGAAGATTTTAGTTCCATCTAAAGTTGCTTTTTTTACTTGGACAGCTGCTCATGGGAAGATTTTGACGGTTGATAATTTAAGAAAGCGAGGTATGATGGTTACGGAGTGGTGCTACATGTGTAAAAAGAGTGGGGAATCGGTAGATCACTTGCTCTTACATTGTGAGGTGGTTGGGGAGCTATGGGCTGGTATTCTTAGTAGAGTTGGGTTGAATTGGGCTATGCCCAAGAGTGTGATGGATCTATTAGCATGCTGGAATAGATCTCATAGTAGCATCCAACTAGCAACCGTGTGGCGAATGATTCCTTTGTGCTTAATGTGGTGTTTGTGGTTGGAAAGGAATGATAGGTGCTTTAACAAGGAGTGTACAATGGGGGAAATCTGGAACTTTTTTGTATTATCTCTTTTCCAATGGTTTTCTGCTATTGTTTTGNGGGGGGGGGGGGGGTGGCTCAAGATTCGCTTTCTTCATGATGTTTGTTGTGGGGATCAATCCTTGAGAAGCACTTTTCCAATTCTTATAGAATCTCTCTTGCATGAAGGGGGAGGCATATGTGGCAGACCTCAAACATTCTCATCGTGATTCAGCTCAATGTGGTGTCATATTCACTAGGGAGGCTAATGATTGGGAGGTTGACCTTTTCTCATAATTCTATGACAAGTTGTATTGCATGTAGGGTGAAACAAAATGGTGTTGATAAGTTTCTTTGGACCCCATCTAGGAGATGTGTCTTTGAAGTGAAGTCTTAAGGTGCTATGTAATCATGCCAAGGAACCTTTCCTTTGGAAGTTTATTTGGAAGAATATGGTTCCTCCAAAGGTGGCTTGCTTCACGTGGATGACAGCAGCTCGTGGGAAAATATTTACCCTGGATAACGTTAAGTGGAGGGGCATGATAGTGGTCAACCGATGTTGCATGTGTAGAAGAAATGAGGAGACCGGGGATCACCTAATTTTACATTGTGAGGTTGCTAGCATTTTATGGACCACGTTCTTTGATCTCTTTGGGATTAAGTGGGTGATGCCTTCAAAGGTGGAGTTATGAACATGTTGGAATAGGTAGTTTAGCCACCATCAGTTTGTTTCATTGTGCAAGATGATCCAATTGTGTGTGCTATGGTGCATATGGAGAGAAAGAAACCGGTGTAGCTTTGAGGTTAGCAAAAGATCAGTGTTGGAGCTAAAGTTGTGTTTTAATACCTTGTATAGCTAAAGTTTTGTGTTTTAACACCTTGTATCTGTGGACAAAAGGCCATTATGGTACTCCGTTTTCTATTTCTAATTATTAGGAATTTATAGCGCTTTCCCATTTGTCGGTTGAGTGAGTTCATGTATACTTCTGTATAGTGGGATAATATATCCTTCTTTTTGATGAAGTTTATCATACTCTTAAAAACAAAACATGGTAAAAGCAATAAATAGCACTATTCTGAAGTTGTAAGTTCCTTTAAACTCGAACCATCATCATTGTATACGTGAATCTGCTAATCGCATTTGCTTTGACATGTTATTATGGCCCACTTCTGGAATGGTGTTACGAATCACACATTATTGTTCCTTCTACACATGTAGATAACGCTGCATGGGCTAACTGCATATTGTTGATAGTAATCCACACTCCTCCGATCTCCTACCAAAAAATCTTACACTTTCAGAGCTGTTATTTTTGTACAGCCCTTATGCTGGGGTAGTTGGTTGATTTCATAACGGAGTGAAGAATTAAGAATAGTCGACCATGATAGGGTAGTGGTTTCTATCTATGTTCCCTTTGCTTTGAACTGTAATGATTCTTTTCGTTTCNGTGGCTTTTCTGTAGTCCATCCTACCAAAATCTCTGGGAACCTCAAGGATTCTTTTTTAGGGGCAATCTAACCCTCTTTCCTATTTATTTCTTTGGGCTTTCTAGTGTTATCCAACTTGAGTTGTGAGGATGTTTATTTTTTTATTAAGTAATACATGCTTGCATAAGGTGTAGGTAGTGACATGCATCTCTTACGTGCTTCTTTATATGGTTGTGCACTCACTTTTGTTATCATTATCTCAATATTTGAGAAGGAAATCTAGCTGATTATTGTCATTTACTTGCACTCCTGTGTACGATCTCTTTTGCTGAAAGGCTGATTTTTATTTTAGGGGTTTGTAACCATGCCTTTCATTTCCACTGCATCAGCCGATGGCTCAAGACCCGTCAAGTATGTCCATTAGGTAAGCTCTGTGCCAAACACCCTCTGCATTCTGTTCTCTTCGATTATCTCTTTTTATAGTTGGAAGTACTCTACTCATTTCCTTTCTGGTTTGGTTTTCTTATTGCTTATGCAGATAATAGCGAATGGGAGTTTCAGAAGTATGGTCACTAGGATCTTCATCCAGTTGTGCCTATGGAGTCATGGACTCCTCAATAGAATCTTAATCCAGTTGTGCCTATGAAACTTTTCGTTGTGTCTATTTCCATATTTCTTTTACTTAAATTTCACTGGAATTATCTTAATTTCAAGAATCATATTGGGTGGTATAACTGTTTGAGTTTAAATTTCACATATCAGTTGCACCATTTGAAGCCTTCAATTGCTTTTATTAGCATTATATAGCTCTGCCTCACTGTCTGATTTTCTCGTTTATGGTTGTGTACGTAAAGGCAAAGGCTTCTGCAAGCTCACAATGGCACTTTACTGATCTATTGACCGCAAAACTAAAATTTCTAGTGCTTGGTTTATCTTCTTGGTGAATCCTTTTTCTTTTCTTTTCTTTTTTCTTTATCAAATTTTCCGACGGAGTTTGAGTTCTTATTTGCCATGCCATGTGTGAATTTTAGAGTGTGGGGAATTGGGTCTGAACTCGCGGTACGAATCATAATCCATTGAACGGCAATTGGGCTTTGCTTAATCCCCTTAAAAAACTATCAAAGCTTGTCAATTTACCATTCCTAAGTGCAATTCCTTTCGTAATTTGTCTTTAAGACTCAACCCTTAAATCGTTTCATGTGACCCGTTCATCATCTATTTATCCATCTTAAAAATATATTTGTCTCCAGGCAATAATCCGAAGTGAAGCGCAAGCAGTCATGGAGAGTAAGTGGTCAGACATTCTTTCTTAGATCAATGTCATGGTGGTCGAAGGACATCGTTGTGGTGTGCTTACAATTACATTGTTGTACATTCTGTGTCTGACCTGAAATCAGTGGCCTTTCCAATGACAAGACGTCTTAGTTCAAGTTAAGATATGAGCCCTATTCCCTAAAACATATAATGGTGGAGCCTGCTCCTACTTTCTTCTTGGGCCTTTCCAATTCTCATTAGACACGACAATGTATACTGAAAACATAAACCAAAATGAAAAACATAAAACCAAATTCGTCGCCTGAGAGATTCGAACTCTCGCGGGGAAACCCCATGTACTTAGCAGGCACACGCCTTAACCACTCGGCCAAAGCGACTTCTTGTTGCTTCTAGTTTCTTTTATTAATTATTACTTATTTTTCTGCATATACTTTTCTTTTAATTCGTATACTTGTTTTTGAAAATAATTTGTAGTATCCAAGCCGTGTACCCTCCTTTTTAAAAAAAAAAATGAAAAATTTTATAAATTATATGAGAAAAAATCTATATTTTTTAATGGTAGACTTTATTTTTTTCAATGAGAATACGTAAGACTTGCACATAATAAGAGTATATCTAGAATTACTTTATGCTTTTATATTTATTAAATTTATTTTTTTCATTGCGTACAACTAATCCCTAGATGTAATCATAAACCACATGCATATTAACATTTTGTTAATGATGCTTTCTTTCTCTAGTCATCTTGATGGACCAACCCCATACTCTTCAAAATATAGATTAAAAAAGTTTCCACAAAACACTAATGGTGCATTTTACTTTCTAATTAAAAATATTTAGAAAAGTACATATCTATCCTCCCAACAATTGCTGAAAAGGGTAGTAATACGCTATCACTACCCATCTACTACCTAAGTTCATTTCAAGTTTTTTTTTTTTTTATCATTTTCTTTTTAAATATTTTTTTAACATTCTTAATTACTAAAAAAAAATTAAAAAACTATATAACTTTACTAATACTTACTTCCTTAATTATTAAATACAAATTAAATAGTAAATAAATAGTAGTATGATAGTAATCCTATCATTATCCTGCTAAAAAAAAATCATATGATGCACACCCCAAGCAACTTGTGCTCCACTTCTGCCCACTCTATGAGAACCACACATATCTCTCGTCTCTCCCTCGATTCACACGAAAAAAACAAAACAAAATAAAAACAAAAAAGAGGAGATTATGTATAAAGAAGATAATGATAGGAAATATTTGGAAGACAGCTTCAGGCTTCAACTACCAATGATTTTGTTGAGGGAAAAGAGAGCATCTCTCCATGTGCATTTGAGAAAAAGGCCTAGTGGAAACCGGAAGGGAACTTTCTGATTTGTATTAACACACACGGCCCACAACTTCTTATTATTCACCTATACTCTACATTCTATATTTTATAATATTTTTTAATATATTTTTAAAATTTTTTTTTGAATTTATTTTTTTAAAACTATTTCAAATTTTTTATTCACTATTCATATAAAAAAATTTTGATAAAAAAAATTTAAAAAAAAGATGGAGTGTGGAGTGTAAGTGAATAGTAAGAGATTGTGAAGATTATTTGCATTAATTAACCCCTTTTGCCTCGTTCACATTGTGTAAGATTGTTCTTTAACGGGATATTATTGTGTTTGATCACTGTTTTTTTTTGGAAAAGAAAATATGCCCAACAAGTGTTTCAAGCAAAACAGTACTTCATGCCACCGTCACTGCAAATTAATCATTTTTAGCATAGGGACCATAAATCTCAAAAAAGTTAATAATGCGCATCTTCGATTAAGATCTATCTAACTTTCAAAATGACGTAATATTTATACTCATTAATAGATACCGCAAGTCTGCATATTAAAATAAGAAAAATTATTCTCATCCATCACTATTCGTCACTTCACACTCCACACCTTATAAAAAACATTCTCACACCTTATAAAAAAATCTTCAGATCTTATGAAAAAGATATAACTTTCAAATGGACTTAACTGTTGTGTTTCTAAAAGAATTACTTGATCTGGTAAATAAAATGAACAAAATATAAGTTATTTAATATTAAATGGATACTCTATTTATGAAACGGAGAGTTTCGCTTGTCTTCTTAAGAGTCGTGTGAGTCTTTCAGTCATTATTAAATATTCTATACACAAATGTCGTCAGATGATGTATTTTTATTTTATGCGTCTATTTTCAAGCATAAACTCTTAGAAATCATAATCCGAACTCAGTGGGAGGGAGTCTCTACTTTTTATCTCTTATAATCTACATTACTGCTGTGCTTGTGCATGCAAGTAGGTGAAGGCCAGGTGGAATTCAAAACGTGTCTACCCAATTAGCGATCGAGAAAGGTCTCTTTCTATATCCCCTTCCATTTCAAAAATCAGATAATTCCGGATGGTGTTTGGGCTTTAGAGTGTCACCCACTACAAAATCCACCAACATGTTCAAATCCCATTAAAAAAGTTTGGGAAAAAATGTAATTTAAAAGATCAGTGATTGCACAAAGAGGTAGGCGCGGATGGGCCTCTTCACACATGATTTTTTTTTTCCTCCTTTTCAAGCCACAAACCTATTCTTTATCATCCCAAATTATGGATTCCATAAGATATGTATTTCCATTGTGATTATTCTTATTATTTTCATTGGATCCACTATCTTTTGATGGAATCAACTCATCTAACCTACCCTTTATCTTCAACAAAGAAAGTAGTCCTAGTGGGCAATAGATGGACCATAGCAACAAAAAAAAGTTGACGTGATTTAATAAGATATATTTTTTTTATAAAATAGATCTGATGTATAATATTATATTAAGTTATATCAGTTTGCACTTTATAGAGTTTATTTTTATAATTATTTTTATTGACTTTACTTTTTCGACTTGATGACATGGCATGTTGTTATTATATCAAACATTTTCAAAGCTTTTGAATTGAAGAAAGCTAAGGTGGCTCTTCCTCCTCTTGCATATGCTGACTGCGGCACAAAAGATAAAACCAAAAGGAAAATATTTTAAAAACAAAAAAAAAAAAAAAAATACACAGAAGTAAACTTACTAACTGATGTGGCTTGATGTGGTACGTCAAATTATAAAATTACATTTATTATAAAGTAAATTTAACGAATTTCATGACCCCACATCAATTTATAAGTTTACTTTTATATAATCTGTTTGTATATATAACAATTCTCAACCCAAAAATATCCCGATCGACTAAATGATTTGGGATCATAGTTTCCCTCGCATGCTATTTCAGTTGATTTTTTTCTATAATTTTGTTTTAAAATGAAAGATAATATATACAACACTGTTGAAGTCATTAACTATATTTAGAGAGATTGAAGTTTATTTTATAATTCCATGTAAGGCCTATGAACAAGTTCTGACAGTACTACTGCCACCTAGAATTAAATTAGAATGATAGTTGATGCAGTAATTGGTTTGTCTTCTCCCTAACCAAATCATTTAAACCAGTTTCTACTCAACATCTTGTGTTCATTCATCACTGCAAGAATTGCTTAATATATTTTCCATATCTCAATCTCGTTATTATATATAAAAGATAGACTCAACAACCTTGTCATAACTAATAAGTGAACACCCTTGTAATAATTGAAGGATGGAATTGAATCTTTTTCTTGCAGACAAATTAGAATCAAAAGGTAGAGTGTGGGGTCGATGAAGAGCCAAAAGAAACAGTGGAAAACAACAAAGAAGTAAGTGTTAGCCGAATGGCAGAAAACGCGTGGACTGGCCATAATGAAAAGACTCGAGAGGAAAAAATAAAGCACCGTCAGCGTGCGCAATTCCTGCACTTTTTATGGTATCAATTTTATATACGTTATAATTTTATTTTATTTTATTTAAGAAGATTGATATTTATTATTAAAAATTAATTATTTTATATAAATTATATAATATTTAAGCACTTTACGATGATAAATATATCATCTCTCTTTATATATTTTATAAAGAATGAGAAAATAAAAGATCAACGATTATAAATATTATTTTTCTTTATATATTTTATGAAGAGTGAGAAGACAGGGCAGGGCGTGTGTGTTAGAGGTTCAGTTGGCTTCATTTGCGCCACCATCTGCGGTTTGGTTTGCTGGGCCACACTAGTGGTCAGGAGTCAGGACAGCGACCCTCCTCCCTCTTCATGTGCAGTGTGCACGCCTTTCCACAATCTTTTACCTTTCTTTTTCTTTGCTTAGTGCTTAGCTACTATGTAAACAGTAAACTGCACGCCCGGACTCTTTCGGCACACAGGAGACAACTCTGAGAGCCATTTCTAATGCGTTCTTCGTCTTAATTTTATGGTACGTTTTAATATAGAAATAGTTTCATTTTATTATTTTTTTTAAATTTTTATATAAAATATAATAAAAATTTTAATTTTTTTCAAATCTCAAAATAATAATAATATTAAAAAAAATATTCTAACAATATTTTATTCAACTTCTAACATTTATCTAAAACCATCTCATCTCATCATCACTATCCAAATCAAGCCTAAAATACATTACTAAAATTTATATTTTTTATTTTACATACTGATTTTTACAATATACTATACATCAACTTATCTATTTTTTCTTTATATCATTTAAATATTATACTTTTTAATATTTTTTATTCATTTAAAATATTTTCTCTAACTATTAATAATATCCTCATATCTTTTGATATTTGCAAGAACTCCCCCATATACAATGTCATACAATTATGCTATATTTTAAATTAATCCAAATTTATAAACTAAACCAAAATCTAAATTAATTAAAAATATATATATAATGAAAATATTCTCAAAATATATTATGAGAATATCCATTTTCGATAATTGTGAAAGAATATTCTCAAGATATTATTCCATATATTCTGTGAATATTCATTTTCAATAATTGTAAAACAATATTCTTAATATATTCTTTAGTATATTATAAGAATATAACTTTGGTTTTCTCAAAACTTCAACTATAAATAACATCATTTGATCGTAAAGTTTCACCAACCTCTTTATTTCTATTTCTTTAAACAATTATTCTAGTTCTTCTTTCTATATAGTTTTTATAGATCCCATATTTGAGACATTTGGCTCTTCGTCGTCTGAGAATGAGTTGGAATTAAATTTTAATTCTTGCTATGGAAAAAGAATATTTGGATAACGAAAAAGGCTCAACATCGTGTCGTAATTCTATTATGTGCCGTATATTCATTCAAAGAAATTCTTTTGAAGGCCATCAACGCCTTTTCGAGGATTATTTTGCTGAATCACATATATATATATATATATATCCTCCGAATGGATTTCATAGAAGGTTCCAAATGTAACATCATATCTTCATGCGTATTCAATGAAGCTGTAGTCGAAGCATACGAACCAACTTCGTTCAAAGAAGAGATGCTGCTAGAAGACTTGGGCATTCCTCCCATAAAAAAACAACTGCTGCAATGAGAATATTAGCTTATGAAGTGTCTGGTTATTTTGTGAATGAATGCTTAAGGATTATAGAAAATACAAC
>QEOT01007654.1:163469-184414 GCA_003123785.1 Pterocarya stenoptera
CTGCCACCTAGAATTAAATTAGAATGATAGTTGATGCAGTAATTGGTTTGTCTTCTCCCTAACCAAATCATTTAAACCAGTTTCTACTCAACATCTTGTGTTCATTCATCACTGCAAGAATTGCTTAATATATTTTCCATATCTCAATCTCGTTATTATATATAAAAGATAGACTCAACAACCTTGTCATAACTAATAAGTGAACACCCTTGTAATAATTGAAGGATGGAATTGAATCTTTTTCTTGCAGACAAATTAGAATCAAAAGGTAGAGTGTGGGGTCGATGAAGAGCCAAAAGAAACAGTGGAAAACAACAAAGAAGTAAGTGTTAGCCGAATGGCAGAAAACGCGTGGACTGGCCATAATGAAAAGACTCGAGAGGAAAAAATAAAGCACCGTCAGCGTGCGCAATTCCTGCACTTTTTATGGTATCAATTTTATATACGTTATAATTTTATTTTATTTTATTTAAGAAGATTGATATTTATTATTAAAAATTAATTATTTTATATAAATTATATAATATTTAAGCACTTTACGATGATAAATATATCATCTCTCTTTATATATTTTATAAAGAATGAGAAAATAAAAGATCAACGATTATAAATATTATTTTTCTTTATATATTTTATGAAGAGTGAGAAGACAGGGCAGGGCGTGTGTGTGAGAGGTTCAGTTGGCTTCATTTGCGCCACCATCTGCGGTTTGGTTTGCTGGGCCACACTAGTGGTCAGGAGTCAGGACAGCGACCCTCCTCCCTCTTCATGTGCAGTGTGCACGCCTTTCCACAATCTTTTACCTTTCTTTTTCTTTGCTTAGTGCTTAGCTACTATGTAAACAGTAAACTGCACGCCCGGACTCTTTCGGCACACAGGAGACAACTCTGAGAGCCATTTCTAATGCGTTCTTCGTCTTAATTTTATGGTACGTTTTAATATAGAAATAGTTTCATTTTATTATTTTTTTTAAATTTTTATATAAAATATAATAAAAATTTTAATTTTTTTCAAATCTCAAAATAATAATAATATTAAAAAAAATATTCTAACAATATTTTATTCAACTTCTAACATTTATCTAAAACCATCTCATCTCATCATCACTATCCAAATCAAGCCTAAAATACATTACTAAAATTTATATTTTTTATTTTACATACTGATTTTTACAATATACTATACATCAACTTATCTATTTTTTCTTTATATCATTTAAATATTATACTTTTTAATATTTTTTATTCATTTAAAATATTTTCTCTAACTATTAATAATATCCTCATATCTTTTGATATTTGCAAGAACTCCCCCATATACAATGTCATACAATTATGCTATATTTTAAATTAATCCAAATTTATAAACTAAACCAAAATCTAAATTAATTAAAAATATATATATAATGAAAATATTCTCAAAATATATTATGAGAATATCCATTTTCGATAATTGTGAAAGAATATTCTCAAGATATTATTCCATATATTCTGTGAATATTCATTTTCAATAATTGTAAAACAATATTCTTAATATATTCTTTAGTATATTATAAGAATATAACTTTGGTTTTCTCAAAACTTCAACTATAAATAACATCATTTGATCGTAAAGTTTCACCAACCTCTTTATTTCTATTTCTTTAAACAATTATTCTAGTTCTTCTTTCTATATAGTTTTTATAGATCCCATATTTGAGACATTTGGCTCTTCGTCGTCTGAGAATGAGTTGGAATTAAATTTTAATTCTTGCTATGGAAAAAGAATATTTGGATAACGAAAAAGGCTCAACATCGTGTCGTAATTCTATTATGTGCCGTATATTCATTCAAAGAAATTCTTTTGAAGGCCATCAACGCCTTTTCGAGGATTATTTTGCTGAATCACATATATATATATATATATATCCTCCGAATGGATTTCATAGAAGGTTCCAAATGTAACATCATATCTTCATGCGTATTCAATGAAGCTGTAGTCGAAGCATACGAACCAACTTCGTTCAAAGAAGAGATGCTGCTAGAAGACTTGGGCATTCCTCCCATAAAAAAACAACTGCTGCAATGAGAATATTAGCTTATGAAGTGTCTGGTTATTTTGTGAATGAATGCTTAAGGATTATAGAAAATACAACAACTGAGTGTTTGAAGAAATTTGTTAAGATTGTCATTAGCATCTTCTCTAACGAGTACTTGAGATCACCAAACGACAACAATATTGCTAGGTTGCTCGCAAGTGGAGAAAGTCGTGGGTTTCCTGAGATGTTAGGAAGTATTGATTGCATGCATTAGAAATAGAAAAATTGTCCAAGTTCATGGAAATGAATGTATTGTGGTCACATTCATGAATCGACGATAATTTTAAAAGCCATAGCGTCATACGACCTTTGGATATGACATACATTCTAGCTCTTATAATGATATTAATGTCCTAGAACATTCTTCTATTTTTAGAGAGCTTGTTGAAGGACGTACTCCGAAGGTCAACTACTCAATAAATAGAAATGACTACTCAATGAGATATTATCTTGTTGATGATATATATCCTTCGTGGTAGACGTTTATCAAAACAATTCATGCTCCACATGAAAAAAAAAAAAAAAAACATTTTACTACAGGTAAAAAATCAACAAGAAAATATGTAAAATGGCTATTTGGAATGCTTCAAGTTCGATTTGCACCCCATTCTTTATAAAATTTCTCTAACTTTTTATTTAAAAACATCATTTTTTAAATTTTATCTTAAATTTTATGCATATTTCAAAAACTTCCCACATCTCATTCTCTATTATTTTTCTATTTTATTAAATAATATTTTATTATTATTTTTTTTTTCTCTCATTTCTATTTACAATCTTAACTATTAACTACTGACTTTTGTCTTTTTCTTTGAACTATCACATTTTAGCTAATATTTTAAACAAAAAGCCGATTATTGACCAGAAAAGCCCCATTAATTATCTTGCACCAACCCGAAATTTTAAATATTTCCTATAGGACTTATAAAATTGTAAACTATTTTAATATTTAATATAAGAATACACACATCTATTTTAGTACTATTTTTAGGTAAATATATTTTACATTAATTTTATGTGACAACACAATTTTTTCTAATGAACACTTAAAAAATGCTCCCTCCAACGTTATCTGTTCCCGGATTCATGGAAGAAAAGATAAAAAAAAAAAAAAAAATAAATAAGATGAGATGAAATGAAAATATACATTATAGACTTGTTTGGATAGTGTGATGATATAAAATGAGATAGTTTTAGATGAATTAAATAAAATATTGTTAGTGTAGATGTCGTGTTTCGCAGCCCAAGCAGTACTACAATAACCAAGCTCACACCACCTGCAACTAAGAGGGATAAAAGGCTCCGGGGATATCTAAGGTCACTCCGATGCCAAAGTCAGTGAAGAACCCTCTTGTGATGAAAAAAAGCATAGAGAATTAGAGAAACTAGTAAAGGGTTTTAAAGCCTTTCCGTAGAAGGGATGACTGTTATTTATACCTATTTGGGCTCCACTGTAGAGGAAGATTGTGGTGTGTCAGGAAGTGCCAGAGTTAGACCTGCTACCACTCCTCCCCTGCTGTGACAGTGTGTCAGTGTGGCTCAGACTACCGGAGGAGATCATGGCGTGTCAGGTTGTGCTTAGTCAGACCTGCTGTTGCAATCCAGCCAAGGCAGCCAAAGCAGGGTGTCAGGTCATGGCCGAGCCCGTCCTGCATACTCTGGCGGCACGCCGTTGCGTGCCGGGTCTCCTGGCACGAGCATTGAATGGGACGTGCCTTAGGTCTGACAAACCCACGATCAGACACGTCCAGCCGTCTACGTGCAGTAGGGTGATCTACCCAGCACCATATGGCAGGGCTCGGTAGGTCATCGAGTCCTGAGACGAACCTCTTGGCATATCCGAGCAAGGAGCCAAAAGGTCTTTCTAGGTAGGTTTACAGTTGCAGGCTTGGTGCGCGGTTTCCTAGTCTGGGCTCTTAGCCCCCAGCAAGGTTTCGTTTTAGGGCTTGGGGTTCCCCAAGCTTGATCCCTTTGGGCCTGTGCCCTTCTGAGATGGACCTCTCCCTTACAGTTACAATATTATTTTTTAATATTATTATTATTTTAAAATTTGAAAAAGTTAAATTATTTATTATATTTTGTGTAAAAATTTAAAAAAATTATGATGATAAGATGAGATGGGGTGAGATGAATATTTTTGATAAAATTAACGAAGGAACAATTCAAAAATATGAGAACGTGAAAATGATTATAATTACTCTATTGAAATAAGAATATCATTTTCTTAAAATAAAAAACAGCATTGTATAATTTATTTCTTTAATTTATCTATTTTTAATGAGACTCATCTTTTGAGGTAAATTATTTATGACTGTGATTAGAGTTGTAAATAAACAAAAAAATCCTTTCGAACTTGGCTTGATTTGTTTATTAAATAAATGATTTGTAAATGAAAAACTATCATTAAGGTGGGTTTGGATGTTGAAGTGAGTTGAGTTGAGTTGAATTGAGATAATAAAATATTGTTAGAATATTATTTTTTAATATTAAAGTTGTTTTGGAATTTGAAAAAGTTGAATTGTTTATTATATTTTGTATTGGGATTTGAAAAAGGTGTAATGATGAGTTGAGATGAGTTGAGATGAGTTGGGATGAGTTCTACATCCAAACGAAGCCTAAGTTTTAGACAATACAATTTATATAAAACTCGACTCGACTTGTATGAGACTGTATAGATTTGAATAACTTTATATGCATTATTTTATAATATTATATTTATATTTATAATGAGAATATATTAAATATATATAAAAAAAATAAGAAGAATCGTATTTATTATATTAAAACCACATAGTCATTTATATATTTATAAATAAATTATATGGAGATATGAACAAGAATTCAAAGTTTATCTATAATTTGTAAATATAATTTTAAAATATAATATAAAAAATTTATTTCATCAAAATAAACATCTCGTATGGTTGAATTCGTTCAAATAATAAATAAGTTGTTTGTGAACATAAAATATAATTCAACGATAAGCTCGAATTAAATTCATATTTGAATAAAAATTAGAATAATTAAAGCTTAATCAATCAATATTATTCACTCGAATTTAACTCACAATAAGTTAGAAAAAAAGATTCTATAATTTTAAAACGTGTAAGTCATTTTTAAAAATTAAAATGCACCTAAAATCTATATGAAAAAATAATAAATCTACTTATCATTCATATAAATAATAGAATAATTCAATTAATTTAATAAAAATTAAATATATAAAATATGTGGATGATTACTTAATACTAATAAAAAAAAAAAAAAAACTCACGCTTTTATTTTTTGGATAGAATAGAAACGCAGTCTTTTCTCAAAGTTTCCGTCGGGAATTGCAGATCTATAATGAACCGTTACTCGGGAATAATATAATATTGAGCGTTGATTTTTCGGGGTGGGGAATGGGATAGAAAAGAGGTTCCCTTCGATTGAAGTAATATGCAAGCCGCCTGAGCGACAGGTGTCAATTATTGTTCAGACCCAGTTGGAGAATTTGGGGGTTTACTTTCAGTCAAAAAAGAGGATGAGAAAGAGTGGGGGCCGGGGCCGGGGCTGCTTGAAAAAACATAACACAAAAAAACTAGCCGTTACCCACTCCTTACAAGGACAAAACAAAAAAAAAACAACCGGGAATTTCGGCAAAAGCACCAATCTCGCCATCTCGACCATCGTGCCATTGTTATTTTCCCAAAAGAATAATGGGAGTATGTCTTTTTATTTTGAGTAATTTTACATAGAAGTTATTGTAGCGGTGCACTCGTTGCACTCACTGCGTGACTGTCATTAGATCTTTTTTTTTTCATCTTCTCTGTGTGTGGTCTAAATGATATCACATCATGTGTGTAAAATGACTTCTCCAAACAGTGGCTTCTATCTATATTTATTCTTTTATTTTATCTATTCATTTCCATCTTCTTGTATTTGATTTGTTTTTAATTTTTTTAGTTATTGACTTAAGAAATAACTATTAATGTATTAATATTTTTTTATTTTTTAAAAATGGTTAAAGATGTTAAAAAAATATGAAAAGAAAAAATAATTAGATTTTGCGAAGCATGCCCAGCAATCACTATTGGGCGACACCCTCACAATACTCTTCTAGAAAAATACAATTTATTTTTATGCTGAAGTGTAGTTCGTCTTATTTTGCCCAATTTTAGATATTTGTTTAAATCGAATTAATATATATTAATTTTAGAAATTTAAAAATTGATATTGAACTGATTAATAATTTAATTATTGAAACTAAAATTTTCAATTTTTCAGATTAATTATTTAAAAGTTGATTAATATACATAATCAAAACACTCACAATTGCAATTTGTATTGTCTTATCTTGGCTTGTAATGATTGTATTTGGTAGTTAGTCATTCATACACTTCAACCACTCAAAAGTATGTGCGTCTTTATTTGATATCAATCAGCACCCGAATAGGATTGATTGTCCATGATGGTTGACACCCACAAATAGTGCAGAAGGCATCTTATAAGTATTAGTCAGGTATATTCTATCAAATGTAATCACATCCATGAATGATTGATATGCAACTCTACTTCGGATGTCCACCCATAACACATTCTTTAACCACCAGTCATGGTACACATTTATCTCATAATAAAAATCGGATTTTTTTTTTTTTGCTTTTCATGGAAGTAGTTCCTTAGAGTTTCAGCACCTCCAACCCCGAGGTGAAATTGTCATGCTTTGTTAATGCAGTTTGGACTAGGGTTGTCAAATCATGTTAACAGACTGTGTTTGTGTCGTGTCAAGGTATGTATATTATACTATATGGGTTAACCCAAACATGACCCGTTAAGCTTATCGTGTCAAAATCTCAAAGACTAACACGACCAATTAACATAACGGATTGACACGACACGACTCGTTTTGACCCGTTACTGAATACTATGAAATAGGTTAACACGACATGACCTGACCCGTTTCAACCCGTTTATGTAAATGGGTTGAACAAACTCGAAATTAACCCATTTGAACTGATTAAGTTTAGCATAATTTTATATAAATGTTGATATTGTAAAAATCGCACAACAGGTCAGAAATGGAGAAAGAGTCATTCCCAGCCCACTGGGGCGACTTGGGCCTCGATTGGAGTTGTTAGGAGCCCCCGACAGTGTGCTGATGTAGCTGTATAGTGTCAATACGTATGTCCATGGTGGTGATATGAGTAGAGAAAATAAGAGAAGATGGATACATGGATTTACATGGTTCGACATAACGTCTACGTCCACGAGAGTTGGAAAGGATAAATCTACTATAATATTCTTGTTTACAGTCTCTCATAGTCTCTTATTGTTCATTATACAACGGTGGCTTTGGATACATTTACTAAAGAAAAGCCCTTTGCTGGAGTTCCCTGTTCCGAGGTTAAAGGAATAGTCGAAAAGAAAAAGAAGAACTGAAGAAGATGAAGTCGAGAGAGAGCCGACTGGTCATCTGGCTGAGGGCTTTTTATCCAGCCTACAGTGATGCGACCGGACCCCCTTGACGTGTGTCAACTCCCCCTTTTTTTCCATTTCCTCTAATAGCCTCCCATACCTCCTGACCCCTCGGCAACCCTTCCCCTACTTTCCTCTACTCTGAAGCCCCTGTCACTAACCTACTCCACGTCCCCCCTTATTCCCCATGCCTCTCCTTTCGTTTTATCCTCTAATGTGGCCTAGTATATTAGGCTTTTACATTTTACCCTTTCACAATAAATGTTAAAATTATAATATCTATAAAAAAAAAATATAAAACTAACTACAAGTCCAAAATTACAATCCAAACAATAAAAATATCGAAATTAAAATCTCAACAATTTTACTTTTAAGTATAAAGGTATAATTGTAACTTTAACTTTCTTAACAGGTCATAACGAGTCAAAACAGGTTGACCCGTTATCAACCCATTAAGCAATCGTGTCTTAACAGATCAACCCATTTTGATCTGAACTCGATAAGACTATACACAAACCCACTATTATGGTATCGTGTTCGTGTTGAGTTAACGAGTTGTATCACATATTGTCACCCTAGTTTAGACACTCTTTTTCCAATTGCACATTCTCGTAACCTCCCACAACAACTAAAGACTTAGAAATTTTTTGTTTGTATTCCTACCTCTTCATTTACTTCATGCCTATTAACCACACAAGCATCAACCTTAAAACATCTTAAATATCTTACCCTTTTTTGAACTACAAACATGTGTGTACTCCAAGTTTCCTCTAAACAAGGTATATATGCCTTCATAATTCATTGTTGCATTAATCCTAGCCATATACCCTATCTTTTCTGTTTGTCTTAGCTTAAGAATATTGGCAACCTTACTCTTTGATTTGCTTGTCGCGCATATACCAAGTTAAACCAGATGACATTCCCATTTTTTTTCTTTACAATTCATTCTACACACCCAAACCCCTTCTGCTTGATATATTTCATATAGTAAGACCAAATTTTTTTTGCAGATAAAAATGTCATTCTGACCTTGGGTTCTTCACAAGTGTCATCGCATTCTTACTCATTAGTAACTCATACCTCATCATACTTATTATTCGAGAGATCCATTGCAAATCCAATATTTGAATTATCTAAGCAGACCTAATCAGATTAAACAAAAGAAGAAGTCAAAGCCATATATTTTTCCACCAAAAATGCATGCTCATATCTATGTGATTGCTACTTTGTTACAGGAAGCACAAGCAAAAAGGGTGGCAACTGCATCTTGATGCTTTTAAAAAAATCAACGGTGGTTCTACTAGATGCCTGAACTGTACATACATGTTTGCTAGGATGTTTTATTTTCTCGCAGTAAATGATTATAGATATGAACTACAATGTAATGAAATCATTTTTTGCTTCACTTTCAGTTACATATTAACAATGTTTAGCTACCAATAAATACTAATTATTAAATTGAGAGGCAAACATAAATGTAAGCAGATTATATGATTGTTATTACTTTGTGGGGTTTTCCCCCATCCAAGTTTAGAAAAATGAGATTTACAAATAGTTCAATTCAATTCTAGTCTATACAAAAGATCGATAACAAGAAAAATAAACATAAAAAACTCTTAACATTTGTAGATCAAACACAACAGATTAAAAAACTGTAACATTTGTAGATTGAAAACCCTAACATTCGAGTAAAATATGGAGGGAAAAAAAACCTACCACTTGGATTCGTGGGGGGTGTGAGGCTAGTGGGAGAGCAGCCAAAGGACGACGTCAAAAATGGAGCTTTGTCGCATGGATTGGAGAACGGCGCCGAACGGAAAGAGAGGGAGGATGGAGGGGCGATTTGCCGTAGGTTTAGGTCCTTAGGGTTATGAGGGGTAGGGACGAATGGGTTCCTGTTTGTTTGTTTGTTTTTTTTTTTCTTGAAAATTAGTAGCCAAGTGGCATGCCACCTTAGTCGGTACCAGTTGTTGAACTGTTTTCTCGATAACTGTAGCATTACCCTAGTTTTATATGGATAGTTAGCATTTTTCTTCGTGAAATATATTCACGTAAGTTCTTTTAAAAAAAATAATGAGAATTTTGATTAAAAAGGAGTAAAATTCATAATGAATTTACTTTTCTAAAATAACTTATTTATTTTTAATAGAGTGGGAGAGTCAATGGTCGACAACTTGCTCAATAACACTAGCCTGCCATACAACATGAAGATAATGGAGGTTCCTCTACCTTCAAAGTTTAAAAGTCCATAAATGGATCTTTATGACAGATCCAAGGATCTAGTAGAGCATCTGGAGATCTTCAAAGCTCACATGACCTATGCGGATTTTCAAGAAAAATTGTGTGTGGGACTCTCCTTTGGACCCTCAAAGATGTAGCAAGAGGGTGGCTTGAGAATCTACAAACAAGTTCAATCACCAGTTTCGAGAAACTTTGTAAGTTTGTAGACTATTTCTCATGTAGTTCATGGCTAATTAAAGGAGGACATAATAGGTCGTCGACCTCCTCAATGTGAAGTAGTGAGAGGACGAAAGCCTGGGAGGATATCTTACTCAACTCAACTAGTAGAACTGACAACAGACAATCAAGATATGAAAATAAAGCCGGCTGCACTTCTAGATGGTGTATGACCAAGATCAGGGGTGGAACTAGAAAATCTGGTTTGGAGGGAGCCAAGTTAAAAATCATAATTTTGGGGAGGGCTAAATACTAATTTTTATATAGTCTACTTTATAAAAGCACCTTTCAAAACTTAATTTTCATAAAATCTTGGGGGAGCCAAAGCCCCCCCAAGCCTATTAGTAGTTTCGCCCCTGACTAAGAAGACTTTTCATGACTGAATTGGTTAGGAAGATACCAACGACTTTGCCAGAGTTCATGGATAGGACATACAACTTTTTCAATGCAGAAGACACTACGAAGGCGCTGATTGATCCACAAAGGGTGGAAGCAAAAGTGCAGACAAGAGGCCGAGCGAAGGAGGGAAGAACGAGGGGAGGTAGTGATGACCAAAGGTGGGAAAGAGGCTCACATGCCCTCAGCCGAAGTGCTAGAGCTGAATCCAGCACTAGCACCAGGTCTGATATCTGCCCCCACCTCCAAAACTAAAGTGTTGGCAAAGGTGCCAGGATGCCAGCCACCATTTTTTTTTTTATATATAATTTTAATTTTAGTTATTTTAAATGTTAAAATTTTATAACTTGTGTGGATACTGGTAGACTTCAATGGTGTTAGGTTTTCATGGAGTGTATAAAGTACTCGATCACAACTAGATCCTGATTGTAGACTTTTCCTCGTATTGAGAACTTATGTTTCACTTGAGCTAGAAAATATCTGTTAATATTTAAGGTATTTTCAGCAACAATACATTTATTGAGCAAAAAACATATATCAATGTTAAGACCGCTATTGCTTGTCGTTCTAACCATCAAAACAATTGTTGTTATTATTATTATTGGTGTTGTTGTGAGATTATTTTGTGTAATCTCTTTATTTATCTATTATTATTATTGTTGTTGTTATTATTTTCATGGTTATTTGCCCTCTTCTTTTCTATTATGTTCTTCGTCATCATTTATATTTGAATTGTTTTTCATTATGACACCGAACATTGCCGCTACCCTAAATCCAACAAACGAATAAGATTGTTCCCACAGGCCGGCCTGTTTTGAAACCTAGAACGTAGGTGCATCGAGGCGGTTATCGACCTGTTTAAGATAGCCGGGTTCCCTACCCGCCCATACCCAGGGTCAGGTAAGGGTATAGAATGTGGGTACCAGAGTTTAATCCGATACCCACAATTCATGTATAATGTTTTTCTTTTTAAATCTATTAGTATAAAATGATATTGTTTTGGCTGTGATGTAATTTCATATATTGAATTTCAAATGCCCTCCTCCCTCACGACCAACGGCAAAACTACATACGGGCAGGGGGGCCATGGCCCCCTTAAAGTTTGAAAAAAAAATTATATATATTAATTTTTTATAATTTAATAGGATTATAATAATCTCATTTTGTATTGACCCCCTCTCTAAAAAATTATCTTAGACCTCTCTACAAAATTATTTTGATCTTATAGATTATTTTGACCTAGAAATAGAATAAAAAATATTTTATTATAATTTTAACTTTGCTCGGCCTCCCTACAACCAATTCCTAGTTCCGCCGCTGCTCACGACTACTCGATTCACTCACAGACTCTCTTCTCTCTCTCTCTCTATCTCTCTGAACACTGAGGTCCAAGATCATAGCATCCACCACCGTTTTCGTCACAAGGACCATCAAATAGTTGTTGGATTTGTGATCGTCCCAAATTTATATTGAAAAATATGGAATGCAAGTATTGACACAGGTTGCTTATTAGCTTTAGATAATTGGATGAGATGACCTAAATTTACAGGTTTCTTATGTTAAAAAAAAAAAAGAAGATATCCAGGTACAACCTTGGTATCCTAATTTTGGAGTTTCAAAGACTCGATTTCACCCGAGTTGATAGCGCGCATTAACCACCTGGGTCTGGGTCCAGGTGCCTAAATCCACAACCAGATGAGCAGTCTTACAAAAGAAGACGACTTCAGTGAAAATAGGTTCAAAATCCGACAGTTGTAAAATGCATATTTTAATACTCTTATCTTGGCAGTGTTAAGATTGACAAAACTTATCCGTATAAATGTTTTATTCTAAGAGAGTTACATGAATAATAGTATTAATCTAGATCATAAATTATAACTTATGTGATTTATCCATGTCATTGAGATTAATCCAGAAGATACAAGTAATAATTTCTTAGAGTATTTCGATTATAAGATTGGACATTTTATCTGATAACATTATAATATGTGAATTTTGATTTTTTATTTTTTTTTTTTTTTTTTATCATGAAATCTGCTAATTGGCATATTGACATGAACTAATTGGCATATTGACATGAATAATGCTATTATGCCGTCACATTTTGTCCCCTCATTTTGACCGTTCATATATTTAATTTATTTATTTTTTTTTTTACATTTTTTTGTATTACTTACTGATTAAGGAAATAACTATTAGTATATTAGTATTTTTTTTATATTTTTTAAAAAATGTTTTAAAATATTAAAAATATATGAATAAGAAAAATTTAAAAATTTAATTTTTTTTTCTTTTTTACATTTTTTTCTTTTACTTATTGATTAAGGAAGTGGCTATTAATGTATTCGTATTTTTTATAATTTTTTAAAATATTAAAAAAATTTGAATAAGAAAACTTTCAAAATTTCAAAAAGAAAATTTTGCCTACGGGGCACGCCCAACAGCCACTACTAGGCGACACCTTAGTAGCACTCTATTGATATATGGAATATATTGAATTGTACTAGGTGATTTGTATTTTTGAAAAATACCATAAATTAAATTAGAAACACATTATTACTATTGTGTTTGGTTCACAATGAATCCTGTAGAACCTTACTTGATCTTGAGATGGTTGTGAACTCAAATACGACATGTAGTTTAATTTAACTGATGTAAATAGCGGTGGAATTCTAACGGTTCAATATCTCAATACATTGGGTAATCATATTTAGCATCGTGAAAACACTAATTCCCAAGACGGGATCCATAGCTTCTTTTGAAAAATAAAATCACTCATTGACATAGATTTGATTGGAATTAATTAGTCTAAATCTCGAGTTTAAGTATTTTACTAACTATTTATTAAAATTAATTTTCTCTATTGAATCTGATGCTAAAAGTCTAAAAATAACTTAGAGATTATATTGTTTACTAAAGAAAACTAAGATGTAGAAAAAGGTCAATTATAATGTTTGATAAATGAGAGCTTTTTGTAGTTAAATAAAAAACCAAAATGCTATTTGCGCTTGGGAGAGGTACACCCCGCGTACACGGGCCTCCACGCGTAAAAATAAAACGGAACGTTTCATTGAATTTGGCTAAACCCACGACGATTGATTTCCATCTTCTTCTTCTTGTACCCACAGGACCACAGAGAACCATCGGCTGAAAACTATAGAAATTTTCTTCATCTTCTTCTTCTTCTTTTTGTTCTTCTTGTACCCATAGGGCCACAGAGAACCACGAAGAGGTATCTCTTATCTTCTTCTTCTCATCTT
The DNA here is from genome assembly GCA_003123785.1 of Pterocarya stenoptera. NCBI lineage: Eukaryota > Viridiplantae > Streptophyta > Magnoliopsida > Fagales > Juglandaceae > Pterocarya > Pterocarya stenoptera. The sequence continues at coordinate 177,117 of QEOT01007654.1, forward strand.
CATTTTTTGATTTTTTTTTTTTATTTTTTTGCGCATCTGCATCTACATCTGCTTCTCATCTTCTTCTTCTTCTCAGCACTCTCAAAAATTGAACTCCACCTGAGATAATCTTCACCAGTTCACCTCATCTCCAGGATTGAACTCACACCGAAACACCCGAGACAATCTATCAAAGTTCCTGCAGAATATTTTTTTCTTCCTACAGCAATGTATCAGCTACTCAAGATTCACTTGAAACCCAACACAAATTTGGATTTCCAAAACTCAGAAACTCAAGAAAAAATGGGACTAAAACCCAAATGAGATTTCTCTTAGAATTGTCAAAACCCATTGGTAAAAACTAGCCAGGACTCGTGAGTGATGAATTAATGAGCTTTATATAGATTCTAGAAGTAGAAAGAGAATAAGTAATGGAAAAGAGGAAGAAAAAGTTAGACTTTCTCTTCGGGTTGAGGAATAAGGTAGGTAAAGACGGGAGAGTTTTCAAAGAAGGAAACCAAAAGAATCATCCACTTCAGACTCAAAGACTTGACTTTTTTTGGAACGAGATGAATGGAAGCCGAGGAGGAAGAAGAAAGAAAAAGAGGGAAAGCACACGACGGCGATGAAACACGATAGTGGATAAGGAAAAAGCAAAATGGTTGCTTTCCTCGCACCGTTACATGTCTTCTTGGCTCTTTCCCTCATGACGGGTTTGACGGCACAAAGACGAGATGGTTGATGCAAAACAAGGATGAGTTTGGCCAAGGAATGAAGAGGATTTTTGAGATGAAAACAGGGATGAAAACATGGATTTTTGAAATCGTTTTTTTATTTTATTTTAATATTTAATTCATTTATTAAAATAATAATATAAAAATGACATGAAATTAGCCACGTCACACGGTTCCACGACAGGTACCCAACGCCGGGTACCTGTAGTAGAATTGAATAAAAAATAGTGTAATTAGGATTTTATAATAAAATAAATTACAATTAAAAGTAATATTGAATTAGTTGTGACTCATAACTTATTAAATAACAAAAAATCTAAGATTTTTTAAAGCTGAATTTATTTTCCACGTAGAAACCTTTTTATTGGTGAAAAAATATGGCTAGAGTTTGAATAAAGAAACAAAATTTATTTATTTATTTTAAGGATACCCGTATCATTTAACCCAAAATCTTTTCATTTTAAAAAGACATGCTGACAACTGACACACTTATGAGTGTTGACTTAACTATTCAGGTAGGAATGTGGCGTGCAGGGACTTTATAAAGTGGTTGTTGCTTTTATTATTATTTTTGTCAAGGCTAATGGTAAGTTATAGCATTAGAAATATGTAAAATTATTATTTTTTATATCTATTTTACCATTCAAGTAAAATTTTCACATTGATTTATATATATTTGAGATATAATAATAATAAAATATTTTATTATTATTATTAATTTTTTTCTAAAATCAATTTTTTTATATATATATTTTATAATTAACATTCATTACATACATTTGATATTAATAATACAAATACAATAATAAAAAAATATAATTTTTTTATATATTATATTAAAAATATAATAAAATTAAAATATATATAATATATTGTAATAATAAAATGAATGTGTAGATGAATGTTTGTTGTGTTGTTGAGGAAGAGAGAAGATAAAAGGATTGTAAGAGAGAGAGTGGGAGGAGAGAAATAATTAGTAAAATAACATTTGAAGGGTGAATAGTAGCTATCCAAATTTAGATAAGAACTGTTCATAACTAGCTAAATATATGGATATACATAAGCCAATATAGAAGAATTTAGGCTCATATTATGCAAATATAACTTTACATATGCATATACATGGACCAATGTGGATGCTCTAAATACATGAATTTTTACATTTTTGTAATTTTAAGTCTTGGTTTATAATATTTGTAAATTGATTCATATATTTTTAAAAAATTATAATTAAGTACCTATGTCAATATTATGTTATAAGACTAATGGATGTCACAGGTCGACCTATCAAAACACAGACACGAAGCATTAATATACGTGTTAACGACATGTTTCGTACGTCTTTGGGCCAGGTTCTAGCAACTCAGGCTTTTAGATCTGGGCCTGCAAAAATAGAGAAGAAGGCAATTGGGAGAGGTTAGAGGGTGGCCTTGAGACTAGAGAATCTCCAATGCCAAAATCAGTAAAGTCTCTTGGATGTTTGGAAATAAGTAAGAGAGTCTAGGGATCAGAGAGAATTTCTCGTACCTGAGAGTTTCTATTTATATCAGGAGTCTGGGGGGATAGATCGTGTCTGGCCCCATGGAATCCAGGTCTCTGGTACTGTTCCTTTTGTCAAGTTCTTTAATGTGGCGTGGCTCTGCGGCAGTGTTACTAATGTGGCATGTAGTTAGGGTAGTGGTGCCATTAATGCCGCGTGGTTCCCCAATTTGTCTCACCCTGCTGGTGTCCTCGGTGGTTCGTCGATGTCTTTTGTATCAGAGGATCAAGGGTATCCCTTACTTTCTGTCACTATGCAGACAAGTATTCAAGGACTGGACACTGTTCGAGGGGTCTCAAGGTCGGCGAGTCTCATCTCCTTCAGTACATTCCCTCATGGAGGTTACGTCCAGAGAAGTCCACCAGTTGGCCAAGCCGACAAATTTATTTGTTCTAAGTTGGGCCTTTGCTTCTTATCCCCTTAATTGTCCTTCTCAAACCCGCTGAAAGAGAGAAAGGAAAAATCCCTAACAATACGCATAAGCCAATCAAAGTCTAACACGTGTCACACTGATGACACATGCAAGTCCTATCATTAATCTTCTGACGGTAAATTAATGTAGATACTTAATTGTGAGTTTCTTAAAGTTCAGGTAGGGGTGAAAACCAACATGGTTGGTTCGGTTTTGGATTGAAACCAAGACTGACCAACAAGTGTTTGTAGGTAAGAAAAATAGGCCGAAATCGACCATCTGAAGGGTGTGGAATTGGCCGGTTCACAGTCGGTTTCTTGATTTTGGCCGGTTTGGACCAATCTTTTTGGGCCCTGTTGCCTTTATTTTTACCCAATTCAACATCTTTTTGGGATTTTTTTTTTCACTCAATTCATTATTCAAGATCATTAACACTTTGGGCTTTTTTTGCTAAATTTTTAAAATTTATTTTAAATATTCAATTTCATTTTAATTTTATTGTCATTTATACTATTACTAACTAGTAACTACTAAGTATATACTACTTATATACTAATTACTAGATAAGTAAAAAAAAAAAAAATCCACTAGATGTTTAATACACATTACAAACCAAAAGAAATATTTGTCTTGAGCAAGTAAATAACAATTGTTCTTGAATAAAATTGTACTAAATCTTCAACATCCAAATAGATTTCCACCTTAACCAGTCTTCAGTCTTCATTCTTCAATAGTTGTGGCGCCTGATTATACTCCTAGCTCTATATAAAAATATTAATAAGATTAAAACATCAAATATTAATAAATTTGGATAATAAAAAATAAATTAAATTAATTTATAAAAGTAAATAAATATTGAATGAGAAAAATATTACCAGATTCTACAACAAAACTCTCCATATTATCTATAGACTCTTGGATATCAATTGGCATAGATGGATGTTACAACCAATTCTGAGCACAAATAAGTGCTTCAACGGTTTTGAACTTCGAAAATGATCAAGTACATGATCTTCAGTACTAAATGTTGACTCTGATGTAACCGTGAAAATAGGCATGGCTAACAAGTCTATAGCAATCCTCTCAAGTATAAGATAGCTAGGCTCATTAATTCTCCACCAGATCAACAAGTTAAAAGATGGGTTGAGTACCTTACAACCATCTAACAAATACCGGTCCGGTCCATCGTTGTTTTGGCATTTCTAGATTCAGTGGCGGAAGATGCTAGCAACCACTAATAAAACAATTGTGATTCATGATTGTTTTCACCATCTTCTATGGATATAAATGTCAGAGGGGACACATGTTCTCAGCTAGTCGAGTTAGAGCCGAACGTAGCATTATACTCTACGTATAAGTCTGCTAATAACTATCTCACACTCGGCACCAATTCTTCAGCCCGAGTTTCATCATGAGTTTTTTTCAGGTGGAAAGTAAGAATCCCTAACTTATTATGTGGATGAAACACAACTGCAATCAACAACAACAAGTCCATCCTATCTAATGAACCCCAATACTTATTATATTTCATTCTCATACTTCTGGTCATGTTCATCAAACAACTATTGTCACTCCCACTCTGCCTAACCAACTCTTTTGGGAGCATACAAATTTCTAAAAAATTGGTATTTGTCATGACATATAAAGATCCAAAAAATTGATAAGTGACATCATAAAACATCTTAAAAAATTTTAAAAAAATCCGCATTGTCTCCCATTCCTTAGCTCTAGGAGGCCCCATATGTTCATTAAAATAAGAAAGGAAATTGTAGTCCTTACTCTTCATGTAGGAGGCCCCATGTAAGTTGAATCACATCTGGTTTGCACATCAAGAGACCCCAAGTAAGTTGAATTCCATCAGGTTTGCACATCGAGAAATAACATTTTTTTATAATCAATTTTCTCTTTCTCTGCACATTTCTTAGAATTGTCTAATCTTGTAGGGGATGAGAGCAATATCAAACCACATTTCTAACCATTGTGATGGCGTCATTACACTCCTTCAGACCCTCATTCACGACAATGATCAAAATATGAGTACAACATCTCATGTGCATATACTTTCACCCAACACATTCCCCATAATAAAATGCTTCAAATATGAAATTGCAGTATCATTTGAGCTAGCATTAATAACAATAACAATAAATATCTTATCAATGCCCAAATCGAGGAGGCATGATTCAATATATTTCCCAATAGTATCCCCTCGATGATTAGAGATTAAACAAAAATTAATGATTTTTTTTTTTTTGCACAATCACTATCAATAACTTTTTAAGCTTGACCTTTTCTGATTCTTGCAACCGTGACACGACATGACACTTTAAATCGAGGTTCAAGCAACCAAACAATCTTCCTAAATCCATACCTTTCAACAAATCTAAATGACAATTGATCGATGATTACTATCTCTGTAATCGCCAATATCACAGCCTCTTCATTACATTTGTGGGTTACAAGATCCCTTACCACACTACTAGCACTCTCTCTAACCCCCTTCTTAAGTGTTGCCTCACCCGCTAATATTTTTTTATATCTATCTAAAGGCTCACGTTTATGAGAATTTTTGAGACATTAAGGCAGATGATTTTGCATAGTTGAAGTTCCGTTCATTTTTTAGTGGGAAGCGTATATCTTGCAGCAATAATTACACTTGGCCTTAGGATCATTTATGGGACAACCCTCAACCTTTGTAAAATGAGCTCAAACAATTAGAGGATCATTCTACTTCTGTTTCTTAGGAAGTTGACACCTACTACTATTAGGGGCATTTGGGAATCTTGGTGTTTGGGTCTCTCCCAAATTAATTATTTGTTCATTCGAATTAAGATCAATTGGACTTGACGAAAATTTCATCTAACATGTAAAAAATTAAATACATAATTAATTACAAAACACAAAAAATTAAAACAAATAAAGAACAAACATCAATAAAATTATACAACAGCTAGTTGGCAACATGGCAAATATTACAAGTCTAATACTCTAATCTAGATTTTAGTTTGCTCACAACCTCACAATTTATTTCAAGAATCAAAACAATTTTACAACACAATATTAAATTAGCAGACAAGTTAATAGTTTGATCTAATAAGAACACCCTTAGTGAGAATTAGGTATCTCTTAGTGAGAATTAGGTATCAGATTACTGTTCACAATCTAATAATTTGATCCAAAATTTTTCAATCCCTGTACATACACAAACAAAAATTTAAACAACAAATAATATGTAACATAAAATGAAAATTGATATGATGATAAATTAAACACATCAAAACCGAATACATTAAAAATTAAAATTAAAAATGTCTTTGCCTCAACTCTCAAGACTGGTGTGAGAATATTGAAGTGAGTGAAGTGAGAACAAAATCCCACCTCAAGACCAGCGTGCAGTAGTGGTTGTGGGCATGGGGGGGGGGGTTTAACATACGATGGGTTTTTTTAACTGGCGAGGGACGGAGGTAAGGGAATGATTGATGGACTTAGAGGACAGACTTTGGCCTCTGCGTCACTGCCGTTACGTACGTTGCGCCGTTGTTGGAAGTTTGGAAGGGGAGAGGGATTGTAGATGAATAGGGAAGGAACTGGGAAGTTGAAGTCAAGAAGAATCGGGAGGGGAAGGGGATGTTTAATTTCTAGGTCAAAACGACACTGTTGTTTTTTACAAATTGCAGACCTAAAACGAAGTCGTTTCACTCATTTAAGTGAAACAACGTCTTTTTTATATATGTATAATTTAATATATATATATATAATTGGCCGGTTTAGCGGTTTGAACTAGGTTCAAATTGGAACCGAACTGGCTGACATTAGTTTAAGCTCGACATGCCTACATCCATTGGGATGACCGTCTCACTCCAATACACTAACGTAAAGAGAGTTTTCCCAGTGGGGGTTTTAGCCGTGGTATGATATGCTCATAGGACCTCGGGGAACCCTTCCGCCCATGCTCCCTTCTTGGCTATCAATCTCTTTTTCAGATTCCTACCATGGTCTTGTGGGTTGCCTTGACATGCACGTTGGCTTAGGAGTGTCCCAGGGACGAATACCAATTACGGCTAGCTCATTGCGCCAACTTGTAATGGTCGGAGTCGAACTTTCTCCAGTTGTCTATGGTGATGACCCAGGGTATGCCATATTCGCACACCATGACCTTCCACAAGAATCAGGTTAAACTAGCAGCAATTATTATTGCAAATGACTCTGCCTCCACTCGTTTTGTAAATTAGTCCATCATTAATAGGATGAATTTTGTGCTGCCCTTTCCTGGTGGCATCATTCCAACGATGTCTGGTCTCTATTGCGCAAACGGCCAAGGGGAAATGATAGATGTCAGCTCCTAGGGGAGGCAATGTGGAACTGGCGTGTGTATTTAGCACTTCTTGCACTTATGGACGAATGTCTTCGCATCTTTGAGGGATTGGGGCCAAAAGTAACCAGCCTTTAGTGTCTTTCCTGCTACGATCTTTTTGCTCGAGTGATTTCCACATACCCCTTCAACTTGATCGACCAACTCACCAAGTGTTCAAATGTATTCGAGCGTTGAAGTACCTTCTTTAGTGGCGCTTCCATTAGGACCTTTATCAGATGTGCTTGGAAGTACTATTACTAGTGTGAATGCCACCAGCCC
>QEOT01007655.1:0-21255 GCA_003123785.1 Pterocarya stenoptera
ATTCTATTTTTTATTATTTATTTATTAGTTAATAAAGTGTTTTTAAATGACTTCGTAAATTTTTTTTCTTTTTTTTAAACGTTTAAGGTGTTTAAAAAAATATTTAAAAAAAAAAATTTACATCATCGGTGAAGATTCTAGCGTGTAGTAGTATCACCCTAATATATTATATTTTAAGTACTTGCAAAAAGTGAACTAAAATAAAAAGTCCATTTAAAATCTGACTCACATGATTTGAAAATGATAAAATTTAATGTAAGATGAAGAACAATTTTCTTACAATATATTATATGATTAGCAGTTGATATCCAATAGCAATATGTGACATAACTCGTTAACTCAATACAAATACGACATAATAAAAATGGGTTTAGATTTAACTTTAATGGGATCGGATCAAAACGGATTAACTTATTAAAACACAATTGTTTAACAGGTTAACCCGTTATAACCCGTTAAAAAAGTTAGAATTTAGGTCTATACCATTAGACTTAAAATTGAAAAAACCCTAACCCACACCCAAGTCCCTTTTCAATCTTATTCTTCAATTTTCATTTTTCATTCACTCAAGTCTCACACCGCCCCCCTCATGAATAAATCTAAGACTAACCCTAACCCACACCCATCGCCCACGACACCACTATCAGAACCCCTAGGAAAGTGGCCCTGGGTCACGCCTCGACATTGCCTTTGACATGCCAAGACAGCCCCTTGACATGCCCTATAGCCAGCCTACATGCATGTTATGGCCTATGCCTTGACACACACGGGGTGCCAAGTGAGGCTGCTGCCCGCGCGCAGCCCAGCATGCACAAGTCCAGCAAGGTTAGTGACCGTGCATAGCCTAGCGCACTGCCCTGCGCACGCCCCTGAGCCGCACGCCCATGCGCATGCCCTTATGCCGCACGCCCAACAGCAGCAAGCCAGCGAGGTTAATGGCATGTCATCCAGCGCACGGCTCCAGCCCGTGCCTTAAAACATCAACGCCTAAGCCACCTACTTGGGCCATGCAGCACCAATGCATGGCACCATGCTATGCCCAGCAACAGGCTCACGCATGGCACCATGCCATGCCCATCAGCAGGCCATGCACAGCACCATGCCGTGTCCCACCAGTCATGAGCCAGACCAACCCAATTGTGGGTCATGAGCCACACTAGCCCATCCATGGGCCATTGCATGCCAAGGGCCACAATAACTCTTGCAAGACTATTTTATTGCTTTCATTTATTTTTATTTAAATATTTTTCAAGAAACCTTTTAGGAATTTTCACTTTGTAATTTCTATAAGTAGGACCCTTAGGCTCCGTTTGTTTACACAAACCTCCTATTTCATCTCATCTCATCTCAATCATTACAACTTTTTTAAATTTTCATACAAAAATATAATACACAATTCAACTTTTTCAAATCTCAAAATAAAATAATACTAAAAAATATATTCTAACAATATTTTATTCAACTACTATTCAAAACATATCATCTCGTCTCATCTGAACTGTGTATCCAAACGGAGCCTTAGTCATTTAGCTTACATCTTTTGACAATTTTCTTAGAGGACAGTTATTGCTCTTGAGATCACATTTTCAGTGCATATGCACTTAGGCTCTTTTGGGTACAATTCATGAATCCCTAAAGAGAGAATCACACCTTGCAATTCGTGAATATGTGTGATTCATTTTATCTAATATATGAGATTTCTTTTCAACTTTGTGCAATTCGTGAATCGAAGTTGATTTGTTTATCTTTGTGTTCATTCAAAGTTCTTGAGTGTTCATATATTTTCTATTGTATTCATACACTTTCTTGCAAAATTCCCATATCCCAAACACCTCCACACGCCTACCATATTGCCAACCCTACTTACTATATTCGGCTATCTTCCTTAAACTTCATTCGTCCAATTCATTTGACCATAGCCGAAAACCCTACTTACCATATTCAACTATACTCTTAATTACCCTCCTTCTATCCTTAATTTACCCTAGCTGAAAGTCCCACTTACCATATAAGGATTCCTAAACTTTAGGAATCCTAATTCCCTTCCATATTCAAATATTACCATCTTTGGCCAATCGATCATACTTATCAAATTGAGTTTTGGAAGGACAAACCACAAGGTTCAACAATGTCTTTGGTGAGGTCACCACTACATTGGCCAAGCTAAGGATGGCCTTGAATGTCACGTGCCATGAAATTGAAGAGAATAGAAGAGTCATGGATTCCATGAGAAGAGACACCAAAGCAAGCCTTAAGAGGCTTGAGAGAAGATTTACAAAGACCAATGGTCAAAGGCCACCACCTAGTTTGAATATGCAAAGGCATGATACCTTTGTTGATGGAGCCAAGACAAGTGTAACGGGTTCCATGCATGAACCACCAAGGGCCGAATATAGAAGAGGAGGTCGTGTAGAGAATGACCATGTTGCCATGGAGAGATGGATCCGTGACGAAGGCAATCACTCTAGAAGTCCAAGTATGTTGAAAGAACCACAAGATGTGAGATTTAAACCACCACGTTATGAAGATCATCATAAGGCCGAGTATGAGTTTGGTCATAAGGGACTGAATGGTCATGATGACCATGTTGGTAGAAGGCACCATAACCGTGATAGAGAGAGGCCACCGTGGCCGAAGGTATGGAGATGACCACTATGATGATAGAAGAGGAAACCAGACTTATGACCGGGGACCAAAGAGACAAAAGGTGGATTCCTCTAAGTTCAATGGGGAGATCCCTATAAGTGGCTTAACAATGTAGATCATTATTTTCATACATACGAAGCCAAGACATAAGGGAGTTTTGACGACTTGTTTTTACTTGGAAGGAAAAGTGAATAAGTGGTAGAGATGGATAAAAGATCAATATGAGAGAGAAATGAAGAGAATGGGATGGACGACTTTTGAGAAAGAGTTATTTATACAATTTGGGTCATCCCATACTATTAACCATCACGGCCAACTTGCCAAGTTGAGGCAAGAAGGGAAGGTGCATGTTTACATTGAAGAATTTAGACAACTTCAAACACTTGTGAGAGGTTGGTCTGGGAGGCCTTTGTGGGCACTTTTGTTGATGGATTGAAGCCTCGGTTAGCCAAGAAAATTAGATTGAAGCAACCCACTAAGATTCAAAAAGTGATGAGAATGACCGAGATTTTGAAAAATAGTACTCCTTTTGAGAAACGACAATCTAAGGATATGGGGAGCAAGTTCACTAAAACCTTGCAAACCAAAACTCCTTGGAAAGGTAAAGAGGTTGAAGTTGGAGCTTCTAAGCCCAAGCCATATGAAATGAAGAAGCTATCAAAGGATGAGGTCCAAGAGAGAATAAAAAAAGGCTTATGCTTTAAGTGTGGGAAAAAATGAAGTAAAGAGTATACATGTAAATCGGGTAAGACTTATGTGATGATTGAGGAGGATGATTATGATGAGTTTTCAAACCATGAGTCCTAGTAAGATGAGGCCGAACCTAGTGAAGAAGATAAAGATGCCGAACTTTCTCTCAATGCCATATCGGGAGTACAAAAACTCATTTCCATGAGGGTTATGGCATGGATTGAGAAATTTGAAGTCAGTTTGTTGGTGGATAGTTGTTTTACCCACAATTTCATCAACTCCAATATTGTTATCAAGGTGGGGTTGAAGCTGAATGTCATTGAACCCTTTGAGGTTAAAGTTGCCAATGGAGACAAGTTAAAGTGTGAGGGGCTTGTGAAAGAAGTCAAGATGAACATCCAAGGAGTGAGGATAGTGGCGGATTTGCATGTCCTTTCACTAGTGGGACTTGATGTAGTGTTGGGCAACGCTTGGCTTAGAGGTGTTGGGAAAGTAGTGCATGATTATCACGAGATAACCATGGAGTTTAAGCTCGGGCCTAAGAAGAGGATATTGATGGCATTGACATCAAAGGAAATGAAGTCTTGTGAGGCTTTAATATTCGAAAAATTGTGTAAGGGTAGAGCTCATTGCTTCGCCATTGTTTTAAGCAAAGATGATTCGATTTTTGAGGTTGAGAAGATAGAAAATGGGGGCAAACATGATGACTTGTTCTTGCTGCCCGTGTAAGTACAAGAGGTCTTGAAGGACCATCGGGGGGTCCTAGAGATGCCTACTACATTGCCACCTACTAGGCCTTTCGATCATCGCATTGTGTTGATTGATGGAACAAACCGGTTAATGTACCTCTATACCGGTATGCACACTTCCAAAAAGAAGAGATTGAGAGACAAGTTAATGACATGTTGAAAGGTAGTTTGATAAGGCTGAGTGCTAGTCCTTTTTCTTCACCGGTCTGATTGGTGAGAAAGAAAGATGGCATTTGGAGATTTTGCACAGACTATTAGGTCTTGAATGAGGCAACGATCAAGGATAGATTCTCTATCCCAACAGTTGTTGAAATGCTTGATGAGCTACATGGAGTAATGATATTTTTTAAACTTGATTTGAGGGCCGGGTACCACCAAATAAGGATGAGAGAAGAGGATGTGCACATGATGGCGTTTAGGACTCACTCCGGGTATTATGAGTACCTAGTCATGCCATTTGGGCTATGTAAGGCTCTTTCTACATTTCAAGCCACTATGAATACCATATTCAAGCTGCTTTTGAGAAGGTTTGTACTTGTATTTTTTTTATAACATTTTGATTTATTCTAAATCTATGGAAGCACATAAGGAGCATTTGAAAATTGTGATGAAGATCTTGGAATAACACTATTTTTTTCATAAAAGGTTTCTAAATGTGCCTTATGGAAAAAGAACTTGAATACTTGGGGCATTTCATTTCGGGTGAAAGTAGACCAAAGAAAGATTGAAACAATGGTTGATTGGCCATTACTCAAAGATGTTTCAGCTTTGAGGGGTTTCTTAGGTTTGACGAGTTACTATGGAAGATTTGTGAAGAATTATGAGCTTATAGCTAAGCCACTTATTTATCTACTCAAGAAAGACAATTTTAAATGGACTCAAGAAGTAAGAGAAGCAATTGTAGACTTGAAGAGAGGCATGACCGTTACACCCGTGCTTGCTTTGCTCAACTTTGAAAAGCCATTTGAAGTCTATACCAATGCAAGTGGGGAATGTATAGGTGCTGTTTTGGTTCAAGAAAAGAGGCTATTGGCTAGCCTGTATGAGAGAGAAATTTTGGCTGTTGTTCATACGGTGAAAGTATGATGGCCTTACTTTTTGGGCTGCAAGTTTTTATTGTAACCGACCAACAAACCTTGAGACACTGCAACAAAAAATTGTGACACCTAAACAACAAAATTTCCTTGTGAAGTTACTTGGTTTTAAATATGACCTTATCTACCAATCGGGTAAAGACAATAAAGTGGCGGATGCATTGAGTAGGCATGAGGAGAGTTCACTTTTGTGGATAGTACATGAAGAAAAATAAGATGATTCTACTATGATGGCCTTGAATGGGGCCGAATGGAGAGTATGTGATAAAATCCAAGAAGCTACACTAATTAATGTTCGGGCCTTAGAGATCATTGAACTATTGGAAGCTCAAGGAGGAGGAGTAGTGGGCTTCAAAGTAAGAGATGATCGTATCTATTACAAGAATTATGTTTATGTACCAAATGTGCTGAATTTGAGAAAAGAAATCCTTCACCATTTTCATAATAGCAAAGAAGGTGATCACTCAGGTTGGTTGAGAACCTACATTAGAGTGAAGCATTTTTTCTATTGGGAAGAAATCAAGAAGGCCGTGAAAAAGTTAGTGGTCGAGTGTGATGTGTATCAAAAATTTAAATATGAAACAAGACCACCATCCGGGTTGTTGCAACTATTGCCAATTCCAAACAAAATTTAGGAGGATTTGACAATGGACATTGTAGAAGGACTGCCGACTAGTGGAGGACATGAGGTGATTTTGATGGTTGTTGATCGGCTTAGCAAGTATGCACACTTTATTCCTCTTAAACATTCATACACTATCAAGAGTGTAGTCAAAGCTTCTATCAATAATGTGGTGAAGTTACATAAGTTCTCCAAGAGTATTGTGACGAATAGAGATAATGTGTTTATGAGCACTTTTTGAAAAGAGCTATTTGAATTGTAAGGAAGTAAGTTGAAAGCAAGCTCCTCTTACCACCCACAAACTAATGGGAAACCAAGGTGGTTAATAGGACTCTTGAATAATTCTTGAGGTGCTATTGTCATGAAGAACAAGTAAAATAGGAGATTATCTTACATGGACAGAATATTGATATAACACTTCTTTTCATGCTTCCATTCAAAGAAATCCATTTAAGGTGGTTTATGGAAGATCTCCACCAATATTGGTGAATTATGAGAGGGGAGCGACAAAGAATGATGAACTTGAGAGAGAGTTGATTACTAGGGATGAAGTTCTAATGAAGGTAAAGAAGGAGCTCAAGAGAGAATGAAGAAGTATTATGATGAGGGAATACGTGTGGCTATTTTTTAGATGGATGACTATGTTTATATAAAATCACAACCATATGGGCAAAAGACATTGAGGAAAAACTTAGTTTGAAACTTTCAAAAAGATACTATGAACTTTTCAAAGTATTGGAGAGATTGGGGAACGTTGCTTAAAGATTGGAGCTTCCTCCATCATCAAGATTACACCCAGTCTTTCATGTATACATGTTGAGGAAAATGATTGAAGATGTTGAGGAGCTTCCAAGCTTTGATAAGGAGGGTAGGATGCTTATGCAACCTAGAATGGTGCTTGAATATAGGGTGATGACATGGGGGAGAAGTAGGAGAAAGGTATGGCGAGTGCTAATTTAATAGCAAGGTGTGCCGAGAGAGGAAGCCTCTTAGGAGGATTATGATGATATAGTGTCGAGATATCCACATTTGATCCATGAGGGTAAGGATGTGCTTGAAGGGAGGGGGAATATCGGAACCCCTAAGAAAGTGGCCCTGGGTCACGCTTTGACATTGCCCTTGACATGCCAAGATTGCCCCCTGACATGCCCCACAGCCAGCCTACATGCATGTTATGGCTCGTGCCTTGACACTCATGAGGTGCCCAGTGAGGCTGCTGCATGCGTGCAACCCAACACGCGGGTCAACATGCGCACGCCCATGCACCCTGCGCTGTAGACCCATGCGCATGTCCATGCGCCGCACGCCCAACAGCAACAAGCTAACGAGGTTAGTGGCATACCTCAACATGCATGCCCTACAGCGCACGACACTAGCCCGTGTCTTATAGCATCAATGCCCAAGATGCAGCACCAACTCATGGCACCATGCCATGCCTAGCAGCAGGCCATGCACGGTACCATAAGCCGCACGCCCATACGCTACACGCCTCAGCAGACATGCCATCCAATACACGTCTCAGCCTATGCCTTGCAACATCAACATCCAGGATACAGCACCAACGCATGGCACCGTACCATACCCAGCAGCAAGCCATGCACGGCACCATGTTGTGCCCACCAGCAGGCCCACGCATAACACCATGCCATGCCCATCAGTAGGCCATGACGACAACATGTCGTGCCCTACCAGCCATGAGCCAGCCCAACCGTGGGCCAATAACCACACTAGCCTATCCATTGGCCATTGCATGCCATGGCCCACCATGGCCCTTGCAAGATTATTTTATTAATTTCATTTATTTTTATTTAAATATTTTTCAATGGATTTTTTAGGAGATTCTACTTTGTAGTCTCTATAAACAAGACCCTTAGTCCTTTAACTTAATTCTTTTGACAATTTTCTTAGAAGACGGCTATTGCTCTTAAGATCATATTTTCGATACATATGAACTTAGGTTCTTTTGAGTGCAATTCCTGAATCCCTAAAGAGAGAATCACACCTTGCAATTCGTGAATATGTGTGATTCATTTTATCTAATATATGAGGTTTCTTTTCAACTTTGTGCAATTCGTGAATCGAAATTGATTTGTTTATCTTTATGTTCATTCAAAGTTCTTGAGTGTTCATATATTTGCCATTGTGTTCATACACTTTCTTGCATAATTTCCATCTCCCAAATACCTCCACATGCCTGCCATATTGTCAACCCTACTTACCATATTCGGTTATCTTCCTTAAACTTCCTTCTTCCAATTCCTTTGACCATAGCTGAAAACCCTACTTCCCATATTCGACTACACCTTTAATTACCTTTCTTCCATCCTTAATTTAGCCTAGCCGAAAGTCTTACTTACCATATAAGGATTCCTAAACTTTAAGAATCATAATTCCCTTTCATATCCGAATATTACCATTCTTGGCCAATCGGTCATACTTACCATATTGAGATCCCTTAATTCTATGAATCATCCTAGAATTACTCAATTTTCTTATCCATCCACTCCATCTTGCCATAGTCAAAATCCATCATTCCCAAATTGCCTCCTACAATTTTGGAAACCCTTCTTCTATTCAAATCCTAGCCTCACTTATCATCCAAACCCTAATTGCACGACAAGTGGCCCCAACTTCAAGAGCACTCTTCCTAGCCGTGCCTCATTACTCAATTACTTGAATTCATCACTTAGACTATCATTTTCATCATCATCATATACCATTCCATCACTAAATACCAAACCTTCATTAACTTAGGGTTCCATTATTGCCACGTTTTGCTCAAGGCCAAGCAAGAGGGCTAGTCACTTCGGTCACCACAAGGAGAACCAAGGTAAGAACAACATAATGTTTAGAGACTAGACTGAGGTCCCTAACATCCACGCTCATGGTGCCATGCCCACGGTACAATCGTACCCATCGGCAATTGCAAGCCACGGTAGCCACCTCAATCATGACTCATGAGTCGCAGTGGCGCACTCATCCCTCGTCATGATCTGATCTCTTCAATCAATGATTCCCCATCTTGTCCGAGAGCTCTTTCTGTCACACACTCTCACAGTGGCCCAAGCAATCGGCGTCCTCCTCTTATGCTAGATATCTTCAATCGGTTCAAAGCCTTAACCTAGAGATCTTCACACAAAGGGAACACCGTAACAGTTTATGTAATACTCTGATAGTGTTGTTGTAAAAACATTTCTGGAATTGATTAAAGACAATTTAGTATTTAAAACTAAACTGGGTATTTAGGACTGTATCATGGACTAAACTGAGGATTTAGGATTGTATCATGGATTAAACTGAGGATTTAGAATTGTATTTAGGACAGTTTATGTAAACTCTGATAGCCTTGTGCCCATTTTAGTATTTAGGATTTCAAGACATGGCAAATTCAGGTTAGGAATACATTTAAGTTTAGTCTGTTTAGAGCAATTTTTAACAACCAAACAAAGTAGTTTGTCTAGAAATCCAACTGATTGATGAACCTCAACTAAAATGTAACAACCTCTAAGATCCAAACTCTCAAGACTTGCCATCATTGAGATATTAGGTACACGCCAGACATTTGAATTCTTATTTTAAAACTTGTTGTGTTGTTTGATTGTATAGAGTGTTTATGTATATATGTGTGACTTGTTCTGTTGTATATTTTAAAACTTGTTCTGTTGTATAGATAGGTGTGACTTTCGTGGACAATTATACAATGAAAATTGATTAAGGCTCGGTTTGGGTGGCGAGAAGAGATAGTTTATCTGGTCTGTACAGATGAGAGGGTTTTGGACATCCAAACGATTAGTATTTCATCTTTATTTCATCTATAAGTTTTCAAGCTCCTATCAAACATCTCAAACAAATCTCAAAAAGTCAAAATTATTTCATCTCTTCTTACTATCCAAACATACACTTTTTACAAACTACCTCATCTCATCTTAACTAAAAAGAATTTACTACTATTTAAAACATCTTATTTCATCTCATCTGAATTGCCTATCCAAACCTGGCCTAAGATTCTGCATGGCAGTATGGAATTTTGATGGGGTTTCTAATATATGTTATTATACTAATTTTAATATCAATGGAATCCTCCCGATTTATTTGAGAATGCTTGAATAATACATCATAATGTCTTGTCAAATGCTTGCTAAGTTTGAGAAATATTGATCTGAGCTCAATGTGTTGTTGGCCATAGAGTTATATTGGATCCTCGATACAAGCTTCACTTTGTTGATTTTTCTTATCAGAAGTTTTATGAAAATGGTTCCCTAGAGTATTTGAACATTCGTACCAAATTGGCATATATTTTCATGGAATATAGTTCTTCTAGTGCTCTCACAAGTTCTACCACGACTTTTGAAAGAACTGTTAGTAAAGCGGAAAGCCAATCCTAAACTAGATTTAATATACAAGTATTTCAGGTAAATTCAAATAATATTTTTTGCTTAATGATTTATATTATATTGTTGTTTCATATCACATATTGGCTTGAAATATTTTTATTTTCTTTTTTGTGTATAGGAATTTGATTCATTTGAACATGATGATATTGCTGCCCATATGCAAAAAAGTCAATTGAAACTTTACTTGGATGAACCTAGGGTAGATAGAAATGCAAACTTTGATATTCTTTCCTTTTAGAAATGAAATGAATTTCGTCATCCAGATATTGCTTGTATAGCTCGTGACATTTTGAGTGCTCCAGCTTTTACATATGCATATGAATCTACTTTTAGTGTTGTTGGGCGTATCATTGATCAGTTTAGGAGTGCTTTAAAAACATATATTGTTAAAGCATTAGTCTGCACAAGAGATTGATTATGTGGCAAGCAATGTAATATTATTTTTATTTTATGAAATAATTGATTGTAATTTTCAATACAATAATATTATTTAACATAAAACTTTACTAATGCCATTTTTTTTATAGATATTGTTTATATTTTAATATTTATATAAAATCAATTAGGCTAAACGGATTGAAACGAGTTTGTTCAATCCCTTAATATAAACAAGTTGAAACAGGTCAAGTCGTGTCGTATCGTGTCAATATATTTCATATTCACTAACGGGTTAAAACGGGTTGTGTTATGTCAACCCGTTATGTTAATTGGTCGTGTTAGAATTTGAGATTTGACACAATAACCTTAACGAATCATGTTCAGGTTGATCCATATAATATAATGTACATGTCTTGACACGATCGTTAATACGATTTGACACTCATAGCAACTAGCAAGAACCATGCAAAACTTGACATTCTCGATTGTTAAGATGACATGTCATTCTTAATAACATATAAAAACAATGATGAAAAATTGCGTAGAGTAATTCATTTTTCAACAAATTTCAGATTAAAACAACTACATCAATGAGTCTCCGAATTGTTGCCACCAGCTCAAGTATAATTTCTTGCATAATGTTTTTAGTGACAAAATAAAAATTAAATGATTTTTTTTCACTTTTTTTGGGGATCCCAAGGAGAGTGTGGATCCAATGATATGAAGTTTAATCCCTTACACCCGGTTCTCCAAATGGAAAATTTGGGTTCAAAACCTCCCACCGCTTGTATAAAAATATATATATATCTGATATGGGGATTCATGTATGTTGCTTTGCTGTCTACTCCATTTTGTTTACTTTCCAAATATATATCACCTGTAAAACTTAGCTTACACTTTGTTGAGATTTAACCTCAAACTTCTAGCTATAGATGCCTTCACCATCAGGTGCTAATTCCCCCCAAAAATGTTCAATGCTCATCATCAGAGCTGGCTTGACAATTCTTTGGTTTAGATCACAGGGAGCCAAATGAAAACTTAATGATCAAAATTACAAAAAAATGAGGCAATAAAAGGCAGCAACTTCAAGATTTAAACAATAACCAGAATTATACTTGGGGTAGTCAGTGAGTTGCTAACAAATATAAAACAGTATTCACAATTGTATTTTCACTTTCCATCCTGGAAACAAGCAGCACGACCCAACTTAATTTGATAGTAATAAGTTGTATATAACTCACCACTAATAACTCACGACAACATCAATTCTTTGACTCTTTCTATATCCTTTACAAAGAAGAAAGGAACCTTCTTTGATTCCAATTGGTCTGTAACAGAGACCTTATTTTAAATAGAAGTGGACAACTAAACAGAACAGCTTGACTTGGAGGATGCTAGTAGTCTCATGAAAATGTATACATATAGGGTTTTCATGAATCAGAAACTAATCAAATTCATATAAAGTGTATTATTTTGATCACACAGAAAATGTTGTGAAATGAAATCATAAGTATTTATCATTGTAAAATTCTAACTTAACAGTAACTTCACCTTTATTTGTAAATAGTCTTTCTCTGAAGATTGAAGAATATAGTTAGTACCTTATATGCCATTAAGGAAAGAGAAAATTTTAAAAATCCATCCTTTTTAAGTGTTTAATGACAGTAAAGAATCACTGGAATATAGAGGACATGAATATGACCAGATGCCAGTTACTATTATTATGAAAAAAATTAAGTAAAAATCCATCTCACAAGACCTAGCCCCCTTGGCTCTCTCTCTCTCTCCTCCTCCTTTTGTAATAATTTATCAAAAACTCAACAAGGACTATCATCCATCCAGCTCAGTGCCAAGATACAAGATGCTACACCATACACATATCCTCTAGTTGAAAGATATTACAACCAAAATCTAGTGCTAGAACGAACAAATATAAAAGTAAAAGATTATCTAAGACTACACATGGAAATATGTGTGCACACCCCCCCTTCTCCTCTTATAAGCACACATTTACATATACTCTTTTGCAAGAGAAGCACAATTATGTTTTGCCACAGAAAGCAATAAACTTATCACGTTAATACTTAAGTGAAGTGGTACAATTCGTGCATATATTTCCAATTATATAAATATCCTACCAACGAGTTTTAGGAAGTTTGGAATCTTCTTACCTCATTTAACGTAGAGTCATTTGGTTGCAAGAGTTCATCTATTTGCTGCACTGTCATCCCATACCATTCATCAATCCAACCAAAGCAATGACGATGACTTTCCAATTAAAGAGCTCTTTCACCCTATGCAATACAAAATACATAAGTTAAAGAAAACACATGAATAAATTTGTTATTTTTGTTTTCTTTCTTGGGGTTGGGGGATTAAGGAAAGATCTGACACTAGTATCCTAAAGTAATTTAATCATTGCTCATGAAAAATGCTATACGGTATGTAGATTAATTTAATAAGTTGAAGGTTTTTTCCTGACTTTCCACTTATCCGTTCTTCATGTTCTTTATTCTATTATATTTTTTCTCAACTTTAGACTATGATCTCTATATATTCAATTATCTCAATCCTTTCTTTTCTTTTGTCCAGCTTGAGGGATTTTCGCTTTTCATATTACCTCCCCTAAGTCTTCGTCCTTGAAACTAAACATGTCACAAGGTAAATTTTGCATGAAAATATTCTATACCATTCTCAAATTATTTCTCAAAACCTTTTTCTTTTCATCAAATGAATACATCATGAGAAAAGAGAAGAGGGAGAGCAAAGCCCAGTTGCACAGCAATATATTTTCCATACTTGCAAGGTTGCCACATCTCCTGCACTGGCAGAATCTTAGAAAATAACTAGAGGAAGTACTATCATCCATCCAGCTCAGTGCCAAGATACAAGATGCTACACCATACACATATCCTCTAGTTGAAAGATATTACAACCAAAATCTAGTGCTAGAACGAACAAATATAAAAGTAAAAGATTATCTAAGACTACACATGGAAATATGTGTGCACACCCCCCCTTCTCCTCTTATAAGCACACATTTACATATACTCTTTTGCAAGAGAAGCACAATTATGTTTTGCCACAGAAAGCAATAAACTTATCACGTTAATACTTAAGTGAAGTGGTACAATTCGTGCATATATTTCCAATTATATAAATATCCTACCAACGAGTTTTAGGAAGTTTGGAATCTTCTTACCTCATTTAACGTAGAGTCATTTGGTTGCAAGAGTTCATCTATTTGCTGCACTGTCATCCCATACCATTCATCAATCCAACCAAAGCAATGACGATGACTTTCCAAAAAAAGAGCTCTTTCACCCTATGCAATACAAAATACATAAGTTAAAGAAAACACATGAATAAATTTGTTATTTTTGTTTTCTTTCTTGGGGTTGGGGGATTAAGGAAAGATCTGACACTAGTATCCTAAAGTAATTTAATCATTGCTCATGAAAAATTCTATACGGTATGTAGATTAATTTAATAAGTTGAAGGTTTTTTCCTGACTTTCCACTTATCCGTTCTTCATGTTCTTTATTCTATTATATTTTTTCTCAACTTTAGACTATGATCTCTATATATTCAATTATCTCAATCCTTTCTTTTCTTTTGTCCAGCTTGAGGGATTTTCGCTTTTCATATTACCTCCCCTAAGTCTTCGTCCTTGAAACTAAACATGTCACAAGGTAAATTTTGCATGAAAATATTCTATACCATTCTCAAATTATTTCTCAAAACCTTTTTCTTTTCATCAAATGAATACATCATGAGAAAAGAGAAGAGGGAGAGCAAAGCCCAGTTGCACAGCAATATATTTTTCATACTTGCAAGGTTGCCACATCTCCTGCACTGGCAGAATCTTAGAAAATAACTAGAGGAAGTACTATCATCCATCCAGCTCAGTGCCAAGATACAAGATGCTACACCATACACATATCCTCTAGTTGAAAGATATTACAACCAAAATCTAGTGCTAGAACGAACAAATATAAAAGTAAAAGATTATCTAAGACTACACATGGAAATATGTGTGCACACCCCCCCCTTCTCCTCTTATAAGCACACATTTACATATACTCTTTTGCAAGAGAAGCACAATTATGTTTTGCCACAGAAAGCAATAAACTTATCACGTTAATACTGAAGTGAAGTGGTACAATTCGTGCATATATTTCCAATTATATAAATATCCTACCAACGAGTTTTAGGAAGTTTGGAATCTTCTTACCTCATTTAACGTAGAGTCATTTGGTTGCAAGAGTTCATCTATTTGCTGCACTGTCAACCCATACCATTCATCAATCCAACCAAAGCAATGACGATGACTTTCCAAAAAAAGAGCTCTTTCACCTTATGCAATACAAAATACATAAGTTAAAGAAAACACATGAATAAATTTGTTATTTTTGTTTTCTTTCTTGGGGTTGGGGGATTAAGGAAAGATCTGACACTAGTATCCTAAAGTAATTTAATCATTGCTCACGAAAAATTATATACGGTATGTAGATTAATTTAATAAGTTGAAGGTTTTTTCCTGACTTTCCACTTATCCGTTCTTCATGTTCTTTATTCTATTATATTTTTTCTCAACTTTAGACTATGATCTCTATATATTTAATTATCTCAATCCTTTCTTTTCTTTTGTCCAGCTTGAGGGATTTTCGCTTTTCATATTACCTCCCCTAAGTCTTCGTCCTTGAAACTAAACATGTCACAAGGTAAATTTTGCATGAAAATATTCTATACCATTCTCAAATTATTTCTCAAAACCTTTTTCTTTTCATCAAGTGAATACATCATGAGAAAATAGAAGAGGGAGAGCAAAGCCCAGTTGCACAGCAATATATTTTCCATACTTGCAGGGTTGCCACATCTCCTGCACTGGCAGAATCTTAGAAAATAACTAGAGGAAGTACTGTAGAACTGAGAACATGTAAGATATTGAGGATTATAATCTGATAAAGCTATGAACTGTACCATAAGCATTGGATTGGGTTTTCTTGCATTCTGATTCTTATACTTATCTTTCCTTTTACAAATTATGTAATAAGAGAACTAATGGTGCAGAAAAAGTGATCATTCAGCATCCAAGCATTAATTATCAAGTTAACTTCTTTATAGGTACTAATTATCCAGTTAATTGCAATCAGTTGCAAATTTATATTTGCATTGAAATGTTAAAGTATTGATGTCAAAACCATGTTGGCTTCGGCCTACTTCTTGAAATATGTATTTCATTGGGCAAAACAGCTTGGAAAAGTTTGAACAAAAGTCAAAAGTGATATTTCAAGATTTATTGAGGCCAAAGAGATGGTACTGCTAGTAGGGCCAGTTCAAGCCGACGACCAAATCTCCAGTATGGTGCATCAATTGTCACCAATTTGTACGCAGTCATGATTGGATAACACCTATCCTGAGAATGAATATAAAATAATTAATAAAAACACAAACTAATTGTCGCGAGGATTTGAAAAACGTTAAAATTAAAGGGTGCAGCTTATTAGATTAGAGAAAAAAAAAAGTGACACAGAAGAAAAGCAAATGTGATTGTGTGATGTTGAAAGACAAGTAAAGAGCACTGTTTGACACAACAATTTGAGCCCTGATGTTAAATGACGTAAGCAATCTGTGTATTCTGCCAAAAAAGAGAAGAAATGGAATGTGAGCCAAAGTTCCACGAGACAAATAAAACACATAAATTAGAAAACTCTAACCTGCCACCCCTTTGGAAGTGGACCACGGTCAATTCTTGCTGATTTGAATTTGGAAAAGTCTATACTACAATTCCCAACTAAGTAACTCCAACAATACTTTCCAGGGATAGCTATATCAATATATTCCACTTACCTGGCTGCCTGTTGTTTCTTGCTTAAACCATGTACCTGGTTTGTCAGTTCACAAGTGAGTGCCAAAAAACCACCAAGAAATATGAAAGTTATAATACATTGCGATTTCATATTTGATGCACGAGTAAAGCCATGTGACTGCTAAGATCTAGATGAAGCTACATGGAGGCTAAATAACCGCTATTAGAAAGGTAGGAGTACAACATAATGAACTTCTTAAATACATGAAACTGCCAACATAAAAAGAAAGCTACAATTTTAGTATTTAGACAAAGAATAAGAGAGATTCTTAGAAACAAACATTTTCCGAGTGCCCATTGTCAGCCCTGTGGACAGTTTCAATAGTTAACCGAAAACTTGGTAAAGTGTGCGCACTGCACAAAAGCAAAATCAATGAATACCTAGTACTGTGAAGTAAAACATTTTCCCCAGAATGTTTGTGGAAGTAAACTTTGATTGGAAAGAGAGAATTTTTACCTTGAGTACTGGGTAATGAGGCATCCATTTGCAGATAAAAAACCAAAAAGACATTAATAGAAGTACAAGAAACACACAAGGAGGGATGTCTAGAGGACATGGCAAACCTAATTTACATCTCGGGTATGCGCTCCAGGCTTCCTCTTGCATATCAAGAGCCTGTGGTGGTGCAAATTTTCTAAGCCAAGCAGGAACTTTGCTACAGAAAGAGGTCAAGATTAAGAGATTATAATAACTGTAACTAGAAGTTACAAATTTTCATTCCAAAATGAACTTTCAAGAAACGATCCAATTCAACAAAAACAACAAAACTAAAATCATAGAGGCCACCAAAGCATGCAGGCAGGCAGGTGCTTTGTTAACATTGTGGAAGCAACACATTATTCAACTGATTGTACCTGGTCACACTCACCCAACATAGGAGAAGAAAAATGCTATTCATGATCCTTTTAATCATCATTATTTCATCATCCTCGAATGTGATATCAAATGATTATCATATAACTGAAAAATAACAAATAGTTTTTTAATCATTTAAGGCCACATTAGAAGTGACAAAAAATGATAATTAAACGGATAATGAATAGCACTATATGAAAATGCCTTCCAACATTAGGTGTGACAAATTTTTTTTATAAGTAACATTAGGTGTGATAATAACATCCAGGAATTAGCAATCAGCCATACTTACCAAGAGAAATGCCCAATGTGGCATTCAAAACCTACAACATTTGTGCAGAAAGCCACATGAACCAAAAACAAGAATCGAATTGCCTTAATCACTGCATTTTTTAACCACTCAAATTTGCATGTTTGATACAATAATCCAGCGATAACGACTTCTTTCTACCACATAATACTAAAACTGCGATCAATCAAGATTACCTTTGCAGACGATAAACTTTAGAAGTGTATCGACCTTGTCCGTACACATCGTCTTCAAAGGGTCTACTTTCTAATAGTTCAACCCCTTCGGTACCAGTGGTATTCTTTTGCTGCATCTTCGTGACCATGTACATCTGTGCTATCCCATACTGCAACGCATACATTTAATTCTTAGAAGTGAAATGGGGTGTCACCATGACAGAGTTTTAAATGCGTTTGCTTGGTTTACCTTTTCCATAGACAAGGGCATGACGATCCGACTTCAAAACATCCCCATTGAAAATTTATCAGCTAAGGAAACCTAAGAATAACTATTTGAAGAAATATGAACACCACTCGAACGAACTTTAACCACTAATACAAGTATACAACAATGCATAAACTAACAAGCAAATGAACCAAACAAACACTCCAAGAACAAGATTTGTTTTTAATATTTTCTTTTCCTCATTTCATCCGATGCAAAAACATTTTAAAAATGGAAGGATACAATTCCTTGATGGCAACCATCTCCAGCAGATTCCTTCTATTATGTTACTTGGCTTCCGGCGAGACTCAACCGAACTTCAAATGCAATGCATACAGGACCAAGCGAGAGGCCAGAGATTAGGATATAGAGAATGTTGGAGTATGCAAGTTAATCGTGGAAAAGAAAAAGAAAATGCAGAGCAGAATGCGGGGTGCTACTTTGAGCTTGGATCTGAGACAAAGGGGGACGACTGACGATATTTCGTCATTAACTTTTTGGATTCTAGTGCTCTACTCACGGGAGGACGGACGGTTTTCTCCTGGACTTTTAGGAAATTTCCAGCGACAGGTATTCATTGATCATAATAAATAGAGTGCTAGGCTCCCGCCGGCAGTAACAGTTGTGTGTGCCGCTAGATTTTTTTTTTATTATATTTTTTTAATATATTTAAATATTTTTTTAAAAATAATCACTTTTTTAATTAATAAATAAAAAATTTAAATACATGAGTAATCAAAATTAAAGGTAAAATAAAAAGGCATACTAAAATTATTTATAAATAAATATGGGTGGCATCATAACCACTGCTCCAGCAAGGCAAACTGCATTTTTTTTTCTCATACATTTTTTGTATTTTTAAAATATTTTGTTTTAAAAAATACAATATTAATAAAAAAAATACTTAATTAATCACTAAATAAAAAATTAAAAAAAAAACTATCGGGTGAAATGATGGAGAGCGATTTATCGGGATCCCAAATATTTCTAAATAAATATATATGTTTTTTTTAATAATATAATTTAAATGTGAGAAAATTGATTTTAATAAATATAGAATTGAAATTTTTAAACTTTAATAATATATATTTTTTAAGATGAATGCTTGATGTTTGCTCTATTCATATTTGCATTCTACGAATTTTTAAAATGATTGCATTCTACGAATTCACCTATCGTTTTTATTTTCAATATTTATACACCGAGAATTAGGGCCGGTTTTGAGAAAAACTCCGATATTATGGATCTACGCAGGCCCATGAACCTTTCTAGACGTACGTCGTTGTTGCTTGTTGTTGTCGTATCGCTTCCATCCATCACCAGTGTTCAAATTCGAACTAATTGGGTTATATAATCAATGGGATTCAACGAATAATCTTTAGTTAAACTACTGAAAATTTATATAATTGGGTTCTTCGTTTTTCCACTGATTTTTATTTTAAGATAAGGAGTTGGGGTAGGGGGTTGGACAAGCAAGATTTAGGTTTAGCCCCGGTTTGAATTGGAAACTTATTTCAATTTATCTTATCTCATCATTATAATTTTTTTAAATTTACACATAAAATATAATAAATAATTTAACTTTTTCAAATCTCAAAACAATAATAATATTAAAAAATAATATTCTAATAATATTTTATTCAATTCATCTAAAGTTATATCAATTCATCTCTGAATTTAAATGGGACAAACTCTATTAGATGTGAAGCACATGCCCGCACATTTAGGTTCTGTTTGGATAGTGAAAATATTTCATCTCATCTCATCTCATCATCACAATTTTTTCAAATTTTAACAAAAAAAAAATATAATAAATAATTCAACTTTTTCAAATTTCAAAACAATGATAATATTAAAAAAATAATATTTTAATAATATTTTATTCAACTTTCAACTATAAAATCATATTATCTCATCTCACTATTCAAACTGCACCTTAATCGATTTAATTATAACAATATCTGAATTATATGCAAAACTTTGACAATAAAATAAGGGAAGGACCAAAAAACTAGAATCCATAAAAATTCATAAATAAAAAGTTTTTAAATCAGAGAAATGATATTTACAGTTTTATGGTGTACAAGTCTCATCCACTTCCTTTAAAAAACTTTGGTAAATCTAAAATTTATGGGAAGTTTTTTTTTTTTTTTTTAATAATAGATCCTGCTTTTTTCAAATAAGTATGAGGAGCTTGTACATCTTAGTTGTATTTAGCATTACTCTTTAAATAATATCGTATTTTTTTTTAGGAATAACTATATAGTGTTGGGTCTAAAAAAGATTTTATAAAAATAAATTTACGAATTTACTTAATGTGAGAAGTTAAATCTATTTTATAATAAAAATACATTTAAAATTTAATATATCATATCAAATAAATTATATGGCCTTTTAGTAAATCAATTATTTATGATTACTCTTATATGGTTTATATGGTTCTTTAGTAAAAGAAAAAATACAGCGGAAAAAATACCTCAAGCTCAGCTCACAAAATTGCTCCACAAGTTTCTCCAGATTGACAACTCACAAGCGCTTCCTTTTAGTGGCGAAGTGTACTACGTAGTATAAAACTAGAGTAACACTTAACAAATCCACAGTCTAAAAACTATTTCAAGAGAGAACAAATGAGAGAGAGATTTTTCTTTTTTTCGATTCATACACCAGAACCAAAATGAGGGGGCTTTATATAGCCTCCCCTACACGGCTGGCCTTAAAGGCCAGCCTTTAATATTTAGTAACGCATGGCTTAAAGCCATGCGTTACAGGCCGTTTGTAACGCATGGCTTTAAGCCATGCGTTACTGCATGGGATCAATGGGGGGGTCTGCCCAGGTGGGTGCCCCCCTCCGTTTAACATCTCCCACTCGCACACAGTGGGCATGACCCTAGGTCTGCATCTCTCTAATGTTCTCAATCTTGTTCATACAAGTAAATAGACCGTGCGACCACCAAGCACATCTGTAGAAAGGTGGGAGTACATACACCAAATCTCTCCCAGAGAAGACCAGCATAGTAACATCCCTAAAGTGTCTGGTCATGTCCTAGACTCATTCAATCGTATCAAGATCAAACATTTTCGAACCCTCTTGAGTTTAAAAAAACTCAGAACAATGCTTGACTACTTCCAAATTATTTCAATGTGTTCACAACCTTAGCCGCTACCAAGATGTAGCGTCATAGTTTGACGTCAGCAAACACTATCGAAGATACGATATCGTA
>QEOT01007656.1:19924-76850 GCA_003123785.1 Pterocarya stenoptera
TTTTTTTTTTTCTATTCCCAAATTATCACATTTTCCTTCATAATTTTGTGCCTCAAATATATTTGGTTTTAATTCTCACACTAAATCATCGTGATTAACTTATTATAGTTAAAATTATGTCATCCGTAACTTTATATTAATTTAAAAAAAATGAAAAAAAATGATATTTACAGTTCCAGTTCTAAGCATATTAATCATGCAGACTCCATTTAAAAAAAAAACAATCGAATCCACTTCTACTTTTCTTTTAGACCCTACATTTTTCTAAATAGAATTATGAGAGTTCAGCGGCATTGAGGACGATATACTTTGTGTCGTCCGCGATGTCGAGATCAATAGCGACGGAGCCGGCGAACTTGCAGGCGTCGAGGTCCGGTTTGAGGCGTATGTCGTAGCGTCTCGGGACTGCGAATTTCGGGAGCCGAGGTTGGCCTTTGAATTGCTCCATTTTTGTCTGATGAGGCAAAACAGACACAGAATAAAATTGTAGAAAGCTGGATTTAGCATCTTACAACTTTCGGACAATTATTCACTTAAAATAAATGTGTCTAAAGACACAGAATAGCATCTTTTAAAGTTTGGCATAAATTTTAGTTAGTATAGATGAGATAAACATAAGTGTAATCTTACATATTATTTTAAGGAGTGTAAACTCGACGGATTCTTTTTAAAAAAAATAAGATTTATTATTAAAAAATAATCCTTTTATTTGGATATCAGATTTATCTATTTTTTTCAAAAGGAGTGCAAAACCTAAATTGCAATCATCATTTTTCTAAATATAATATAAGTTTTCAATACGAATAATGATTTGTACATGAGTTAAGTATGTAAGTCTCATGTAAATTTTTTGTAAAATCCGAATCTCGCCATATAAAAATGTAAAAAAATTGCTTCTTTTTAAGATGTTTATTTTTTCACAAAATTTTTGCTTGAGATTTGCACATTTAAAACTTGTGTCTACTATTACTCGTTTTTCATGGAATGAAAAAAAATTAATGGGAACGTCGATCTCTTAAGTCAAGAGATAGGTGAGATTATTTTATTGTGATTTTTATTCTTTAATATGAAAGGTCCAATTAAATTTTTTATTTTCATGAGATAAGTCCAACTTGTATGGTTTAACCAAAACCCTCTATTTATCTAAAGGATAAAGCTACAATCCCCGCTCTGAGTCCCACTTGAGCTGGCGTGCCCACATGGCAATATTTTACTAATTAAAAAAAAAACAGAAAATGTCCAAACGAAGCATCCAGTGTCTTCCATTTGCATATATACCATTTTGGACTCCCCGAAGCTCCTCTGCTCCTGCTCCAAAATCCCTCTCTCAAACGGAAGCTCCTCTCCTCCGTCATCTGTCTCCTCCGGCACCGACCATGAGTCCGCACGGCAAGTTGCCCCTCCCCGAAGCTCCTCTGCTCCAAATCCCTCACTGCTTCGAAATCCCTCTCTGCTCCATTTCTTCCCCGCTGCGTCCTCCTCCGTCGCCTCCTTTGGCACCGACCACCAGTCCATGTAGCAAACTCAGCCCTCATCCCCCTCGACAGCCCCTTCCCGAAGCTTCCGTCGCAGCCCCTCAAAAAAATCTGAGACCCAACCTCGACATGCTACCCTGCCTTCTCTGTCACACAAATGGTGGGCTGTCGGACCTTTGAAGTAAATTTGTTCATGTAATATCTTGTGTTTATATGTACTTCATTGTTTTGCAGTCACCGATTCAGCCATTAAAATTGCTTGTTCCCTCAGATTTTCCAAATTGCTCCCCGATTCTCTTGGACAAATTTCCAATTGAAGTTAGGTAACGGAATTTCTAGCTTTGCCTTTTTCTTTTGTACGGTGCTTTTGTCATAAATTCAGGATATGAAGTTTATTTTCCCGAACGTAATAAGGATAACAATTTCTTTTAATCCTTGTAAGAAAATGAACATTATATGAAATAGAGCCTTTGTGTTTCATTTGTAGGTTCCTAAAAGTGCTTATATATATAAAAAAAAAAGGTCATTCAGATTTTGTTGGTTTACCATGAAACGTATAATTTCATTCATTTATCACCTAGTTTTTGGTGGATTGGTTTCCTTGTCTCTTATGTGTTTCGGTAACTTTCTTTATGGCAGGATATCGTAATGCTGTAAATGACTTCAAACCTTTCCTCAATATGATTATTTATGAATTCCTCAAGCCCAATTTTTAATCCGTACTTCTCGTCCTTATCCTCAAAGTCAAA
Source organism: Pterocarya stenoptera (assembly GCA_003123785.1). Lineage (NCBI taxonomy): Eukaryota > Viridiplantae > Streptophyta > Magnoliopsida > Fagales > Juglandaceae > Pterocarya > Pterocarya stenoptera. Next base: position 22,149 of record QEOT01007656.1, read on the forward strand.
GTATTTATCTGAGAAATCCTTTATCTCCAACATGCAAAATTGGGTTTGATATTCTGCTTTGACAGTAAGAAGTATGAAGATCTTTCGGTGAAGGCAAAGTCAAGGTTTAGCATATCCTTATGAACCCTTTCACAACCCATGTCGCTTGGCCAGATAGCATGGACTTGGGATGTTTGTGCTCAAGCGGTTATTTCTGAGCATGCACAGCAGAGCTGCAGGGGTATTTTCAACTAAAAATATGGGACTTAGGAGAACTGCTTGAGTGCTGCATGACCATCTTTATGGGTTGTAGACCCACAAAAAGTTACCATTGCTAGAGTTTGTTACAATAAACCTTTGATGCAGAGTTTGCTACAGATGCGCCTGGCTGCCTGGCAAACACTTTTTGGAAATAAGACTTACATTAGCTCTGCCATGTTTATCAATGGATATAGATGTAGTTGTTTGTAGAGAAGTTTCTCAATTGTCAACCTCAATCCTCCTGGATTGAAGACAAGACTTGGTGTAATAATGTATATTGTAGAACATAGAATTAATACCGCATTATAGAAATGTATGCTGGGTTGTTTCATATTGTGTAAGCAGCAGTCTGATATTTTTACCATTTTTTGTCTAGTGACAGCCACATTCTCTGTAAGTGCTTGCAAGCTAGAAGTCAATTGGGAATAGACTGTGTTATTGCACAAATTTTGCACGTTCTAAACTTTCCTCCAAAAAATAATATTTCATTACAAAATTAATAAAATGGAACCATTGGTCCCTCCCTATATATACAAAATATATCATTGGTCCCTCCCAAAATATACAAAATATATCATTGGTCCCTCCCAAAATATACAAAAGATAGAAAAGCAACCAGCTATCTTCCAAACCCATGGCGTCTTCCAATCACCACATCTGTATCATGTATGATTAATTTCTCGGATCATTATCCTGGTCTGAGACATGCAATCCTCTTCATTGTGCCTAAATGAACAAAAAGTCACTACTATCAACGAGGAAATCCTCAAAAACTAACGAAGTGTATTTCACCGAAGAGATTACCTGCATTATAGGAGCACTTGGTCTAAGATTTAGAGCTTCCGNAAACTAACGAAGTGTATTTCACCGAAGAGATTACCTGCATTATAGGAGCACTTGGTCTAAGATTTAGAGCTTCCATAGTGTATACTTGATCAGTTGTGTCCTAGGGGGCATAAAAAAATATTAAAAGTGACAACACACTTTTAAAAAAATAATACCTAAATAATAGAATCCGTAGTGTGAATTACCTATGAGGAAGGAGCAGTCTGTCCAATACCAAAAAAATCCGTAGTGTATATTTGATAAGGTGTGTACTGTGAGTGACATAAAATTGTTAAATGAATTGTGTTAACAATTTCTACATGATAATGTTCTTTGAATTACCTGTGAGGGAAAAACAATCTGTCCAATGCCAGAATAATCTCTAGCAGTCAAAGGAGTAGCAAAAAAATCTAGCGCATGTGTCCAAACTTGACTTTGTTGATCCTGGGTTTGAGGAGCCTCATGCTGTCTGCCGCTGACAGTGCATTCATCTGGAGTGTGACTACTCCGCTATTCATTGGAACGAAGATAATAATTTATCATTATAAGAAATATAATATTTTATATACAACATTAATGAAAAGGAACCTCGGTTGAGTCGTGGTGTAACCGCCTTCTCGTACTAGGTTTCTTAAGACTTTTCTTAACGGGGTGTACTTTTCTCTTAGACAGTGGTCTACCCTTACTTCGAACTACTAATGGACTAAGAACTCTACCTGTTGTGCCCCCAATGGAAGTAGCTGGATCAACTATCGTGTCCCCCATAGAAGTAGCTGGATCAGTGACACCAGGGTACTGTACCTTCAACTGTTCTATCTGGCAAATCAATTTCACACAACTGCTCTCGGCCTTTGAAGCATTGGAATACAGTTCATAGAAGCAATTATGGATCCTATCGTACATTCGGGTATCATCGATGCTATTAGTGTCATTACTACTTTTCACGAAGGTGTATTTTCGCTTTACATCCTTCCTCCACTGATTTAAAATATATTTTTCTGGTATTGTATGCTTGCCTAGTTGACTCAAGATACGAAGAGTGTGCCTGCATAATATGCCCCTAAACTCAAACAACTTACAACTGCATTTAACATCAAGGGGATCTTGATCAACTTTGACAGTGAAGGTTGCATGTTTTAACAAATCATCACCAACTTGAACCTCATCAGCAACTATGAACATAGTTCTACCACCCTCACATCCCAATAATGAGGTAGTCAAATATAGAAATCCTCTCAATTCTTATTGTACTTCTTTGAATTTAGCAATTGTATATGCTTTTTGGAATTGTTTCTCAAGAGGATAGCGACTGGTGCAAAGAATTTTTATGTTAAATAAACTAAAGTTTGCAATTGCTTCATTCTCTACCTTCCTCCTAAGAGCTGAATCGTATTAGTCAACAAATTGTTTCAGAGTTGTTCTAGAGTTAACGTAGTCATCGAAAAATGCATTCATGCCTTCACTTCTCTGTGTAGTTGACATTCCTGCCCAAAATGTGTCTTTAACGTAGGCCGGTACCGAAAAATGTCAATCACTATATAGTGATACCAACCATGCATCCTCATGTAGATCATGCGTATCGAGCATATCACACCAACGTTCCTCAAATTCATGCTCACTGAAAGAATCATAAGCGTATCTATGTAGAGTACTCCTGATTTTCTCATATTGATAATGTGATCCAAACTTCTCAAAAAACTTTTTCATTATATACCACAAGTAGAAGCGATGCCTAGACGTTGGAAACACCCTCGAAATTGTAATTTTCATGGCCTTATCTTAGTTTGTGATAATTGCATTTGGCGGTTGGTCATTCATACACTGCAACCATGACTCAAATAACCATTCAAATGTATTTGCATCCCCATTGGAAATTAATCTGCACCCGAATAGGATTAACTGCCCATGGTGGTTCACACTCACAAATGGTGCAAAATGCATCTTATATAGTGTTTTCAATCTCGTACTGTACTGGCCGGTACGCCCGGTATTTTCCGTACCGGCCACCGGTCCGGTACAGGTACACCACGTGTTTCGTACCGATCGAAATACCGGTCGTACCGGCCGATATTTTGACCTGTTCCGGCCTATGTACCGGTCTGTACCGGCCGATATTTCGGCCCTTAATATATATATTTTTCATTTTTTCAAGCTACAAGCTTTTTTTTTTACTCTCAATTCAGACTAGGCTATTTATAATTTAAATATCTATGTATTTATATATAATTTATTCATATATAGACTATTATTTTGAAATATAATTTATATATTTATATATGTACTTTATTCATATATCGACTATCCCGAAACGGTACACGAAATGGTACTGGTACCGAAATACTTGGTACTGGTACCGAAATACTTCATTCCAGTGCTTTCATCGATACGACATCCGGTACGGTATTCAAAACATTGATCTTATACGCATTAGTCAAATATGTTGTGTCAAATGTAATCACATTCCCGAATGATTCATACGCAGCTCTACTTCGGGCATCTGCCCAAAACACATTCTTTAAGCGCATCTCATTGTCAACATCTATCTTCTAATAAAAATTTGAATTTCTTTTTTGCATATCTTGGAAATAGTTACATAGAGCTGCAACACCTCCAACCCCGAGGCGAAGTTATCGTGCTTTGTCAATGTAGTTTCGACACTCCTCTCCGAATGGCACATTCTCGTAACCCCCTGCCTCAACAACCACAACCTTGAAATTTTTGGATAACTTTATTCCTGCCTCGCCATTTATTTCAAGCCTTTTAGCCATACGGGAATCAACATTTTTAAAGCATCTGAAATGTCTTGACTTTCCTAAACTACAAATATGTGTGTGATCCAAGATCACTTTAGATAGGGTATAACCACCTTCATTATTCAATATCGCGTTAATCTTAGCCATACACCCCATATTCTCTGTCTGTCTGGGTTTCATAACATTGGCAGCCTTACTCTTTGAACTGTCTCCTCGCGCACATGCTAAACATAACCATCTGATATTTCCATTGTCATCCTGTCTAGAATTCCTTTTACACACCCTAAACCCCTTCTGCTTACCATACTTCAAATAGAAAGACTGAACTTCTTCTATATTCGAGAATTTCATTCCAACCGTAGATTCTTCAATAGTTTCATCACATTCAATCTCCTTATCAATTCCAACATCATCACACTCATTATCTAAATGAAGCATGTCGACAACCATTGTCCATCCAACTTTGAAATTGTCGACAAAGATAAGAAAACAACATGCTAACAAATAATAAGTAGGAAGAAGATTTCATGCACCAGAAAAAGAGTGTGTTTTGAATAATTTTGCATGACGGGTGTACTTGTATGTTTGGGATGGCATGGCATGTATAACAGGTTCATACCAACTAAAACTAATAGTGTATATGGCTATATTAATGAGGATGTGCTTATATTTCTTTTATTTGTTACCTATCAAAAAAATATTTCTTTTATTTATTTCTTTTTTAAAGAGAAAAATTAATTTTACCTTCACATTTGCTGCCTTAAAAACTACTAAAACTTCAGCAAAATGCTCAAACCTTTAAGGCACTTAGTTATTTCATTCCCTCACAATCATAATAAATCTTTGATTTTGATATAGTCTAGGAATGATTTATGTTCTCTCATTCTACATATACACAATAAAAGTCTGGAAACCATTTTTATAAAACATATAAGCTTCACTTGGAGTTTTCAAAGTTTCAAACCAAACTCACATGATAAGGTGTAAATGAAAACTTGAGCATAAAGGGACCGTGCCATCTAAACAATAAAATAAATCCAGAAAAACACAACATTATGCCATCTAAACAACAACAAAAATCCAGAAAAAATCCAACATCATCTAAACAACAAAACAAATTCACCAAAAACCTAACATCATGCTATCTAAACAATAAAACAAATTTAGAAAAACCCAACATGAGGCACGCCGAAATGAGGGGCTGCGATAGAAATGAGGGGGGGCTGTGGAGGGGGATGAGAGGCTTCTTTGCCGTGCAGAGGCGATGCTAGTACTGGAGTAGGCGACGGAGGAGGCAGGGCAGCAAGCTGTCGAGGTTAGGTCTCAGATTTTTTTGAGGGGCTGCGACGGAAGCTTTTGAAAACTTTTTAGGAACCTACAAATGAAACACAGAGACTCTATTTCATATAATGTTCATTTTCTTACAAGGATTAAAAAAAATTATTATCCTTATTACGTCCGGGAAAATAAACTTCATATTCTGAATTTATGACAAAAGCACCGTATAAAAGAAAAGGCAACGCTAGATATTCCGTTACTTGACTTCAACTGGAAATTTGTCCAAGAGAATTGGGGAGCAATTTGGAAAATTTGAGGGAACAAGCAATTTTAATGGCTGAATCGGTGACTGCAAAACAGTGAAGTACATATAAACACAACATATTTTACATGAACAACTTTACTTCATGTTTGGAGGTCCGACAGCCCACCATTTGTGCGACAGAGGAGGCGGGGCAGCATGTCGAGGTTGGGTCTCAGATTTTTTTGAGGGGTTGCGATGGAAGCTTCGGGGAGGGGCTGTCGAGGGGGATGAGGGCTGAGTTTGTTGCGCGGACTGGTGGTCGGTGCCAAAGGAGGAGACGGAGGAGGATGCAGCGGGGAAGAAATGGAGCAGAGAGGGATTTCGGAGTAGTGAGGGATTTGGAGCAGAGGAGCTTCGGGGAGGGGCAGCTTGCTGCGCGGACTCGTGGTCGGTGCCAGAGGAGACAGACGACAGAGGAGATGAGCTTCCGTTTGAGAAAGGGATTTCGGAGCAGGAGCAGAGGAACTTCGGGGAGTCCAAAATCGGAGACGCAAATGGAAGATGCGGGATGCTTCGTTTCGGACATTTTCGATTTTTTTTTAATTAGTAAAATATTGCCACGTGGGCACGCCAGCTCAAGCGGGACTCGGGAGCGGGACTCAGAGCGGGGGTTGTAGCTTTATCCTTATCTAAAAGATCTGTTACGCATCAGCCTGTATACTGCAAATTTTTCTTTTACTTTTTTTTTTAATTTTTTATTTTTATGCCAGACCCATCACATCTGTTTGATTTCAATTTCTCTCCTCAATCTCTTTTACCGAGCCCTATCTCTCTCTCATTGACCTCTCTCTCAAGTGCTCTCTCTCTCTTCGACCTCTCTCTCTCTCTCTCTCGCCTCAAGCTCTCTATCATTGAATCACCTCCTCTCCCTCATCAAGCTCTCTCGCCGAATCCCCTCTCTCTCTCTCTCTCATTGAGCTCTCTCTCTTCTCAAGCTCTTTCTGACCAAGTCCTCTCTCTCTCTCATTGAGAATCTCAAGTCGGTTTTTGTGCTTTTATATTTAATTGATGAACCCGATTTACCACATCATTATGTATGGTGTAGAATTTATAAACCGACGGATAAGAAGATTTACTCATTTATTTTAGGTTAAAGTTTCAAAGGATAGTAATCCGAACTTCTTGGTACTACCGTTTTACTTGATTGATTCAATAAAATGAGGCTTTATTTTAAATATTTAAATAAAAGTTTAGAATTTATATTTAATAAAATAATTTAAAATGAAGACTCATTGTAAATTTTGTGCCTCGATTTAACAAGTTTAGAAAAATATATTTAAAAATATAAATTATTCATTATATTAAATATTAAATTTGGTATCATGGGGCCTTGCACACATTGAAAAATTATAAAAATTATTTAAATTTTTATTTAATAAAATGGTTCATATATATTTTTTAAATTAAAATAAAAATATATTCACTTTTAATTTTGGGAATCTTGCATAGGGTGGGTCTTAGGCAGTGGCATAGGGTGGGTCTTAGGCAGTGGCATAAGTGACCTTACCCTTGAGCCGGCCTTTACTACAAGTAGCCAATGATCTTGTAGTGAGAATCGTAAGATGATATTTGTTTGTTTTTTGCTTTTTTTAGCAAAAGGGTATGAATGGATAATCGGTGGTGATTTTTCTATCTAGACATCATCATAGTAGCACGATACTTGCTTGCAACTGGACAGAAGGGACTAGACGTAGACAGTGGAAAGTCACAAGCACTCCCTCAAGTTAGGTTTGAGGATATTCAATGAATCTTTAGCCGATCAATACTAGAATTATAAGGTGAAGTGAATACATAGTCGGATTCGAATCCATGACCTAGTCCTAGTATATGCCAAATCGCTTGGGAGTAAATAAAAAACATTGAGCCAACACCAAAGGTGGTGTCAGATGGCATTTGTTATTCTCTCATTAAAAATGCACAGGATCTAAGTCTTGCACTACCTGCATCGTCAAAATATACCATTCACCTACATAAATTCTCTTTTGTTTGACAAATTGTAATCCATTCATCAGCAGATTTGCACAAGTATATGATATTATGATGGTTCCAATTCTTCAAAATTATCCCTATAATTCGCAACTTTCCTCACTTGTGTTAGAGCAGAAAGAAATAGCTTGACCACTGAGTTCCCTTTATTTGCCAAATCAGGATCTGTATTTTTACTTTTGACAATGAAAGGCTTGGTTTTGACCTCTCATCAAATAAACATTCACCATTCAGCTTGTTTGGTTGTTGGATTATACTGAGATCAATTCAGTCTAGTCTACTTTTAAACTGAATTTAACATCCAAACATTCAATTCTTAAATCACTAAACTCATCTCAACTCAAAATGTCTTTACATGTGGGACTGACAGTCTTTTTCAATTCAACACCTCTTTACACGAGGGACCTACAACCTTTTCCAAATTCCAGTAAATATATCTAAACTCATTTTAACATCCAAACACATATTAAGTGGGCCCACAAAACTTACTCCACCATCTCAACTCAATACTATTCATAAAGAATTTAACTCAGCTCAACATACAAATGCAGCCTGAGTCTAATGTGAAAAATGATAGGTGTACCACGTGTCCATTTTACATGTCAAATTCATAACACGGTCTCCCAGAAAAGAAAAAAGAAAAAATGTAAATATATATATATAGATATATTTTGGTGGAGAAGTTGGCAAATATGTTTTTGTTTGGATAGTTGGAAAATAACACAGCACACTGATACAAATAGAAGGAAGAAAAAGAAAAAGCAAAGCCATAATTAGAAAGACCAAGTTTAGAAGATACATTATTAACAAGACTAAGGGCTGTGTTCATGGCATTTGGTCCACTTTATTTTTTTTTTCACAATGAAGACCGAGCACAGGTCGTTCCTAGTACTTACTTCCTTTGTGCCAACTTCTTCAGGGTCTGAACAAGATGCTCCTCATTCTGAATACTCTGAACCCAATTTGCATTAATGTGAACTCGCTCAATGCTCTGCTTCAAGGTTCTAGCAATGGAGGGCTTAGTACGGGTTGCAAAAAACTCCTCTATTTCCTTGGTCTTCTCAAATGAAGTAAACTGGGAAATTGGGCGAACCAAACCAAGAAAAGGAAAAACAATGAGAATTAACAGATGAATAATTAACTGTTTTTTATTTCAACTTCTGCACAGCTTATAATTGAGATAAAAATGACAACAATTTGATACTTGTGGAACTAACAACAGAGGAGGGGGGGAGAGACCAACCGGTGAGACAATTGTACTGACAAAACGAGTCAGTAGATATCCGGAACCCCAGACTTCTGAAATATGCTCCCAGTTAACCTATAAATTCCAAATCATATATATAAAGGGGAAAATCAAGGCATTAACAAAGATCAAAGTGTTATGTGCCCAGCCCTAGGTGGTTTCTCCAAATCAAGAATAGACTAAGGGCTGGTTTGGATTTAGAGATGATTTTAGATGAAAGATAAAAATTAAAAATTGAAAATTGAAAAAATATTGTTAGAGTATTATTTTGAATATTATTATTGTTTTGGGATTTGAAAAAGTTGAATTGTTTATTATATTTTGTGTGAAAATTTAATAAAGTTGTGATGATGAGATAAGATGAGATGGGATGAAACACTTTTCAAATTCAAAACTGGTCCTAAAAAGGGCTCATTGACCCAGTAAATCAAAACATGTCTCCCCTACCTTCGTGTTATACCATAAATACTTCACCAACATGAAGCTAAAAAAACTAATGGTAATAGACTAGCATCATGGAATAACTAAACAGTTGGGCACCTTGGTCCGTTTCCCTATCAGCCCAATCTGGCCCCAAAAATAGATTGACTGATCAAGATCAATCAAAAGCGTACTTATGCTTAGCTAGCAATTCCAATATCTATGTGCCTTCACTTGACTTTTCTGACCCAAAATGTGAGATATATTCCAAAATTTAAACGTTCTCCAAGATATTTTACTCATTTCACCTTAAGCATGCACGCTCCATGATTCACTAACTTGTTACTTTCACAGACCAAAGTTATCTGATTTCAATCAACCATACCGGGAGAACACCACAGGCATTCGCAGCAACTCCTCCAACAAACTTGTCTTNGGGGGGGGGGGGGGGGGGGGGGGGGGGAGTTTTAAACCATGCAGAACATAGAAGCCTAGTTCCCCACATATCTCTACCAAAAATATATAGTTCTTGTGTCTCTCTACTTTTGATCAGCAACAAATGCATGAGGTGCACCATGAATGGTGAGTGTTTACTTAAACAGTTGTCTTCCTAAAATCAACATGCAAGATCTTAGACCAGTCTGTTTATTTTTTAATGATAATTTTGCTCAATGTAACACATGCATATAGTGCATGTGTTGCATTAGTGAATCGAGTATTACCTTCAGCCATGTCCAAGCTGTTTCGCGTCCTTCTCTACTAACAGCAAGTCCAAAAACAGCATCTTGGGTACGAACCTAGATTAATGGGAAATAAGATCCAAGCTCCATAAGACCATAATTTATCAAGTTGTTACGAAAAACCTTTGACCTCCAAAATTACAAAAATCTCAGATACCTCAGAAGACAACAAAAAGTTCAGAACTTCAAGAATTATGTCGGGATCTGGACAAGATGCTAATGAACCTACAAGTACAAAAAGATACACGATTTCAATACACTACAGAGACTCATATGTTCTATGTCATTTTAAATAATAAAATTTTATTACTTAGAATGCGTGTTTTCTCCTGGCTCATGTCTGTCTCTCTGTAAACTCTCAGAAGAGATTCATAACCCAATCTATTTGAGATGCTGACCTTCTGCATTACAGCCACATAAGCTGCCTGCAATCACAGTCAGCAATTGTTAAGGAAAACGTTGTCAAACCTACAACAAACTCTCAAAGGTGATCAAGATAAGCACAAGAGTTCTAGTTGTTGAGTAATAGCAGCTGCTCAAGAGTCCTAGACTAATTCCGATACTGTGTTGATCTTGCTTCCCTATTCTAGATGTAATTTCATATTATGGATTAGTCCAAATTCAATTATATCTCTAGGCTAGTAGAAGTTGAGTCAAATTAGTAAACGTAAATTGTTGCTTATAAATAAACAAGGCACCTCCAGTTATAAGTGTGCTGAAAATATTTCTTAGAAAATTTCTTTAACAACAATAAACTCCAATAGTTAAATGGCTAAATACTAGCAATTGACCAATGCTTCTTTCACTAACCTTTCTTATATCAGGAGGGAGGAGTGGTGTATTTCTGTCACCCAAGAATGCAAGAAAACGCCGATTTGCTTCATTTAGCGTCAGGTCATGTCCAAACACAGCAAGTGCATTCAAAATCTCTCCTCTCAGCATTGCATCTAGATGGCCCTCCCCTTTCTTAGGCTCCCAACCAAGCATCCTGCAAAGAAGTTCAGACAGGAAAAAAAATAATATATAGAAGAGTGAAATCAGAACGACTATTCTTGCGCAAAGGAAATTTCTGAGTGCTCATTATTGGTTGTATATTAAAATAAAAGATAGAAACATACACATACAAGTTGCCTGTCGCCTACATACAAGAAATATATACTCCTAGATCTTGGGTTAAAACTCTGTAAGCTTATACCAATACAACTTCCCCGGGGAATCAAAACAATCCTTTAGTGAATGTAATTTTGTTTATTGGTCTTTATATCCTTCCTTAAACCTGTCCTTCATCTACATTAGTTAAAAACAAAATTCGCTTTATTGATACCAATATATGCAAGATTCAAAGAAAATGTAACACTATCTGCTATTTATTTGCTATTAGAAGCTCTGAAGAAAGTAAAAAATGACTTAATTCTGAAAATTTCATATTATATGTTTATCGATATTAGCATCTTAATCACCTTTTAATATTATAATTATCCATTGTACAAGAGAAATGAAAATCTCATGCTATAAATCAGCATAATTTTATTTTCACACGTTCTAGTACCTTAAACTAACCCATTAGTTAACATCCAATGGTGCTCTCCCACTCAACTGGAATATGATTGACTTCAAAGAGACCACCCAATGGCTTAAAACCAAGAAGAACATAGGAAAGTCAATCATTTGTATGTAAGATTACTTACTCGGCAGAAGACTGGAAAAGGCTAATAAAAAATTGTTTAACATAGTCCAGTAACTCAGGGGCCGCATCTGCAGCAATTGTTGCAACTTTATAACTTATCTGTCAATACATGGACAAGAATTAGGACTAAGAAAATAACCAAACCAAACTTAAATAAGGTTAGGAAGTAAGCATTACATTAATCAAATTTGACAGCACAGTATATTCAGGTTCCCCCCTGTATGCACCCATCAAGGTAAGCAATGAGCTCAAAGACTGCTGGCGAGCCATACAAAGGGCAAATGAATCATCCAGAATGCCTGTTAAATGAAGATGTTGTTAAGTGCTCTTTTCAACCGTCAATGTGACAAGCAAGTATGAGTGCAAATATCCAAAGTACCAAATCTGTCTGTTGGAGATAAGTATTTGTTCTCTACAGCATATCTGAGTTTGGCTGCAAGCTCCTCATCATATTTCACTCTATAGAAACCAGTCTGATCCACGTTTATTTTTATCCAAGCAGATGCTGCATCCCTTTTATCACTCAGGAATTCCTTGATATCGAGAGTTTCACTCTTCTTCTGCAGTAGAAAATTCTTTCGCACATCATATGAGCCACAGCAGAATGTTATTGGGACAATCCATTGCCCGTACCCGTGGGAACCACTTGACAAAAATTGAGACTGCCATTATTAAATTTATCTGTTAGAACTCAGTAATTCCATCAGAATATTATCAAGTGAAACATTACAAAATGAGTGAGCTACCTATGTATGTGAGTTAAGATGTATTATTTTGAGACCAAATGTGCGAAAGAGATCAGAGACAAGAAACCTGCTCGAAGACCAGGTTTTGATCTTTGAATTTCACAGAGACAACTGGGTATCCTTTTTGCTTTGTCCATGAATTCATTAACTTGTTCACAGGCTCACCAGATCCCTCCTCAAGGGCAGCCCATAAATCTTGTGTCTTTGCATTTGAGCCAGCATATTTCTTTATATATGAAGCAAGTGACCTCTGATTGCATAAAGAAGAGAAAACAACCAATTAAAATCAGGAAAAATATACAAACAGAAAAGAAGAGAATTAACTGACAGACAACAAACTTAATGTGAATTTGGGAAAGAGATTAAGAGAAAAAAAGAAGAGTTTCTTCAATCACAAGAAATACCTAACTTGTATAAGAAACATATACAAGTAACAAACCTAATCACCAACCTGAAAGCATTCAGCACCAAGATAGCTTTGCAGCATTCGGATGACAGATGCACCTTTCTTGTAACTTATTGCATCAAAAATTTCAGTGATTTCGCCAGCATGATTTACCTCCACCTGATCCAATATAACGTTAAATTGAGAGATACTTGAACAAGCAATAATACTAACTGTCAAGTCCACATTATGCTGGCATATTCCATGACACAAAAAACACGAGGTCTAACTCTAAGTCCAGAAAGTTGTGTTTCGTGTTAGTGAAGACCTATTGCATGTACTTTGATGATGCTGTCACAAGCTACAATCTGAATTATTTCAGGGCAAGTGATTTAAAAACCTAAAAGATTTGCCTCTAGGTAGTTAGATTGAACTACATGTAGCCTAGGTAAAAAGATGTCATGAGTTTCACATCAATAGTTTTAGTTTTAGCTTCAAAATGAAAATTTAATAAACTATTCATCAATGTACAAAGCGTACCTTTTATGTTCAAATGGTGAACTTCAGCCATAAAAAGATTGCCTTGTTCAAATAGAAGGTAAATTGATAATTCAGGGTCCCTTTGACATATAGTTCAATTGAGTAGTTTAGAAAGAACTGTGATTTTTCCATGCAGAAGATGCTGGGAAGCAAGTTTGAAAATGGTGGTCAAAGCGTATCGTGGACTCGACAAGTTAAGAAAGCAAGACTATGAAGGTAACAATTGATGAGAAAGCAGAAATGGTATAGCATGTCTCACATGAATTGAGTTGATCCGTAAGTCTATGCTTCATTAGCCTTATACTCATTTTTTTAGAGTAGTGATATCATTTTGCATCGACTAGATACTGTGGTTTTTTCTGTTTGGTCTTCTCCAATATCATTAAGCACATGAGATAAAATTAACAGTTTGCAATAAGTTGTGGAAAATCATTAGTTCAGTCAATAGCACCTATGCATTTCCACTCCCCATAGTTTGCTAGATTGTATTTTTTCAATAATTTCTTAAAGAAGATAACACCCAAGAAGGAAAAAAAATACCCATGCAAAATTACCTCAATGGGATGGGACTCTGCAAGCCCATCCAGCTTAAGACCCTCTGTAGGTTCATCAAGAAACTGAGTCCATACTTTCCATTCTGGGAACAAGCTGTCTGATGCTAAATAGCTAACCTGCAAAAGTGCAATAATTGACAAAGAAATCAAAAGCATGTGGTGTGATTAAAGATGATAACATGTAGAACGTGACAAGGCTACATACCCATGTTGCAAACCCCTCGTTCAGCCACAAATGAGTCCACCATTCCATTGTTACAAGATTGCCAAACCATTGGTGTGCCAGTTCGTGGGCTACCACAGTCACAACCTTTATAGTGACCAAAAATGATTTCATGGGAGTAATTAGAACAACTGCACATTACATTTGCCAAACTAAATTCTAACAAAAAGTGAAACTACACATTACCCTCTGCTTATTGGCAGCTGCAGAATGCTGATCGTCGTAGAGCAAAGCAGTTTCACGGTATGTAACCAAACCATAATTCTCCATGGCCCCAAAAGCAAAATCAGGGATTGCAACCATATCCAATTTGGGCAGAGAGTATGGCATGGCAAAGTATCTGTAAAAATAATCAAGGTTAATCGAAATTCCAGATAACGCAGCATAAGCAACTGAAAGTGACTAGTCAAGGGATCACTAGCAACCACAACCCAGAATCCAATTAAATTATGTTTCGGTTAAGAAAATTAATAAACTCACCCTTTGTATAATTCAAGTGTCTTGACAGCAACACTCAATGCAAATTTCCCTTGATTTGCCTTGCCAACCTGACAGTATACTCGAACTCTGACCCCTGTACAGAGACGTATAATTACACCATCAAGAACGAGGGTTGTACTTTAACAAGAAACAGAGGACATAGCGTATGATTTTACCATCTGATGTATGATCTTCCACATAATCAAACAAACCAACAACAACTGCCACCAAATATGTAGACATTATTGGTGATTCTTGATATGAAACCGTCTTCAGGTGCCCATCCACTTTTTCTTCAACAATTGGCATGTTGGAAAGAGCCACCAGCTCAGATGGCAAATTCAATGTGATCTTGAATGTAGCCTGCAATACCCAGTGCCAGTAGAGAAGGGCCAACTAAGCTTTTGTTTCCATTCATTTGAAACATAATCAGTCACATGTATTCACAACGCCAAAATTATTTAGCCATGACAATTAAAAAAATTACTAGCTTCATGAGAGGCAGATTGTTTAACGGCATTTCCTCAAACATTCATTATTAAGTTTGTTAAGTTCTTATTTTTTCTATATTTTTGATGCATCATCAGATATTGTAAGGCCCTAATGGAAGGCCCAAACCCATAGCATATACTGTAAAAGAACCAGTCAATGATATAATTGGAGCCCCATTGAAACCTTATAAAGAGCAAGAATTTTTCCTTTCTAAGTAATGTGGCATCTCATTCACCACCTACATTTACTCTTATGGAGTATTGTGCTTTCAGCAAAAGATGTAAAAGATCGTAATCAGCTAAACATGAGAGAGAGAGACCTTGCAAGCTGGCTCATCCCAACAGGGAAAGCATCGCCTAGCATCAACGGGTTCAAACTGCGTTACTGCCATATTCTTCTTCTCACCATCATGTTCGTAAGTACTGGAAAGCAAAACGAAGACTTATCAGGCATACATAGGTGACTAGTAAAAGAAGATGCAGGTAGAGACTTCAAAAAATTGCATATTACATCAAGCTAGCTAAAGATAATAGGACCAATATTAACTTGAAGTTCTAGGCCTGTTTGATAATCTCAATCAACATCACAAAACATGGTTCGACCATTAGTGCCTAAAGGTTTTTTCTTCTTCTTCTTCTTCTTCTTCCTAATTGTGTGATGTATGGATGATGAATAAAATAGTATAATTAATTTAAGAAAAATAAAATTAAAAATAAATATGATATGTGATGAATGGAGATGATGAGTAACAAAATTAAAAAAAAATAAAGTTGCATTTTGGACTGCCTTTCTTCCATCTTGTCTTTGTGCCCAGTAGAGGTGAAAAAAAAAAAAAATTTGGTGAGCTGGTAAACCGGACTGGACTGGACCAAACCTGTGGATTTGATTTGATCCGGTACCGATTTCATTTTTTTCAAAACAAGTCAAAATCGATCAGGTTTCAATTTTTCTTTTTCTAACACCGGATTGAACTAGACCAGACCACTTCAAATATATATTTAATTTTTTATATTATATAAAATATTATATATATAATCTATATAATTATATATAACATAATTTTGTATTATATGATAAATTAATAATTAATATAATATTAAATTTTAAAATCCTATATCACTATAATCTATTGTATTAATAGTTTTATTAATATCATATCACTATATATTATAATATACTATAATATATCACTATAGTCTATAATATAATTATAATATATATTATAATATATTATAATATATTATTACTATATTATTATATACTAGAATATACTAGATTATATATACTATATAATTTACCAGACCGAAACCGGTAAAACTACAAGTAGCTGTTTAAGAGTAAAACATATATAGTATCGGTTCTTCAAATCTCAAAATCAATATATGCTTCGGTATTAAAATATGTCTAAAACCGAATTAAACTGGACCGTTACGCCCTAATGCCCAGAGTTCTCCGGTAATTGGCTTGTCTATTCAGACTTGAAACGTCGTTTTTTATTAGGATTATCACCTGGGTTAATTACTTGCAACATAAATATGGCTTTTAAAAAAAATAAAACCTCATTGTTTGCATTATTAAGCCTACGCGTTAGATGAGCAAGCCCAATATTCTAAATCTTATCTAATTACTATATTTTTCTAAAAAAAAAATTATTCTTAAATCCGTGTGGATGGTATATTTTTAATATGAAACTTAAATCGGTTTAGATGTTATTTTTAATATAACATTACTCTTACCCGTAGTTTGGATAATGAGTTAAAATTAAATAGATTGAGATGAAAGTTGAAAGTTTAATAAAATATTATTAAAATATTATTTTTTAATATTATTATTATTTTAAAATTTTAAAAAATTAAATTATTTAATATATTTTATGTGTGAATTTAAAAAAATTATCATGATAAAATAGGACGAAACGAGACACTTCTTGAATACAAACATTGGCCTTACTTTAATAATGAAAAATGTTATTTTACCATTTTGATACTTCATGTATTTTAAAAATTTTTTTTTTTTAATAATTAAGAAAGTGATCGTTAGTATATTGATTTTTTTTTATATTTTTTAAAAATATTTTAAATAATAAAAAAAATACTAATTTAGCTTGCAGGCTTTCAGGGTTACTCTAAGCGGAAGACTAGCACAATTAAAATTCATGTAAAACAAGGTGAAAAGTTTTAGGTATTATTACTACCTTCTATAGAAGCCTTTCATTTTGTCGTTCAAGGTTCCGTCAAACCCGATACTCAGAACTCCGGGCCCAATCGGAAGTGTCTCGGCGAACTCCAAAACCAAAATCTCGTCGTCTTGAACCAAATCAATTTGCAAAGGCTCGAACACCTGCCGGAAAGTCCGTTAATTCATTCAGGATTAGCATTAACGACAGTGCATTTGCTTTGAATTGCCTCTGTAGTCTCGAATTACTATAATCAATGGTTGCGAATTGATATATAGCAACTGCATGTATTTTCTTTGTTCGTTCTTTCTTTTTTTTTCCTGAGAAATTTCATGTACTGGTGCAGCATCGAAATCAAGCAGTACTAGTACTAGAGTTAACAAGATACCTCAGAAACGTCTCGGTTGGTGAACATTACGGACTCGGTATCGACGGAGAGGTCAGCGGCATTGAGGACGATATACTTTGTGTCGTCGACGATGTCGAGATCAATAGCGACGGAGCCGGCGAACTTGCAGGCGTCGAGGTCCGGGTTGAGGCGTATGTCGTAGCGTCTCGGGACTGCGAATTTCGGGAGCCGAGGTTGGCCTTTGAACTGCTCCATTTTTGTCTGATGAGGCAAAACATAGCATTGAGAAATATATTTATAGACAAATTGTTAAATCACGAGAAAATAAAAAAGAAAAAAATTGTAGAAAGCTGGATTTAGCATCTTACAACTTTCGCACAATTATTCAGTTAAAATATCTGTGTCTAAAGACACAGTAATAGCATCTTTTTAAGTTTAAAAACTTTTCACGATTTCTTATTATTTACACAATTTTTACATATTATATATATTTTTTAATTTTTTTATCAAATATTTATTATATAAATAGTGAATAAAAAATTTAAAATAGTTTAAAAAGAATAAACTTAATTTTTTTTTTAAAATTTAAAAATTAAAAAATTAAAAAAAATATGAAGTGTGAAATATGGTAGAGGTTGTGTAGCAAAATCCGTACAAACTCGACGCATTCTTTTTACTAAAAAATAATATTCATTATTAAAAAATAAATTTTTTTATGTAAGTTTCAAATTCATTTACTTTTTTTTGAAAAAAGTGCACAACCTAAATTGCAATTATCATTTTTCTAAATATAATATAAGTTATCAATACGAATAATGATTTGTACATGAGTTAAGTATATAAGTCTTATATAAATCTTTTGTAAAATGTGAATCTCGTCCTGTAAAAATGTAAAAAAAGTTGCTTCTTTTTAAGATGTTTATTTTTTTACAAAAATTCTGTGTAAGATTTGCATATTTAAAATTTGTATGATTATATCTATTATTACTCGTTTTTTATATAATGAAAAAAATTAATGGGCACGTCAATCTCTTGAGTCAAGAGAGGATGAGATTATTGGATTGTGATTATAAGTTTGATAGTACTAGTACGTACCTTGAAACGAGGCTTGCGTTGGATATAGCCGTAAAGAGCGAATTTGGCGATGATAAACCCTAAGCCGAAGGTGACGGCAATAATCACAGCGACGTACGTAGAAAAGCATCTTGATTCTGTACAGATTTGAGAGAGAGCCAATCGAAAAGGGTTAAAAAAAGAAGGGTTTTGTATGATCATCATCATCATGAGTTGCAAAGATATGATCTTATCTTTAGCTCAAACAGGATCTAATTGGTTTTAATGCAGAATGCATGGGAGAGCGATGAGAGCATGAACATGAGAAGAAGAATGGGGGAGGAAGCATATAAAGGACATGATCATGATCGTGTTGAATACAATTAATTAATTTAAGCATAGATGAATTGCATAATCTAGCTCTTTGCATCAATTAGGTTGCTCTTGGAAGAAGGAACTAATATTTCTTTTGTTTCCCTTTTTTACTTTCTTTTACCATTATTTAAATGTGTGTATATATAATATTTATATATATATATG
The DNA here is from genome assembly GCA_003123785.1 of Pterocarya stenoptera. Classification (NCBI taxonomy): domain Eukaryota; kingdom Viridiplantae; phylum Streptophyta; class Magnoliopsida; order Fagales; family Juglandaceae; genus Pterocarya; species Pterocarya stenoptera. The sequence goes on from QEOT01007656.1 coordinate 41,166, forward strand.
TTCGTACTTTTAATTACCGATTTATGACATCATTTCATGTGATAATGATAGGTAGATATTTTGTTTGTTTTCGCAGATAAAATGAGATGAGTTGAGATTAAAGTAAAAAGTTGAATAAAATATTATTAGAATATATTTTTGTAATATTATTTTTATTTTGAGATTTAAAAAAATTAAATTGTTTATTTTATTTTGTATGAAAATTTAAAAAAATTATAATAATTAGATGAGATGACTTGAGTTGTGAAAACAAACGAACAAACAAGATAGCTAAAGAGAAAGAGATACGTAAAATAGACTCTACAATATTCATATTATCTTTGTAGATTTATTGGACAGTATTGAATGCTTGCTTAACCATTATGTGCCTTATAATTAAGAGAAAAAAAAAAAAAAAAAATCTAAGAAATCCAAATTCACAAGCATGATATCAATAATTGAGGCACTATGCTTAAGATAAAAGTCCGATTTTAAACATGATTCTTGCAGCAGTCAAGAATTATGACAAATAAGTAAAGGGTGATCAAGATACAAAATTCCTCTAATCTCTATCTATTTATATATAAAAAATAAGAGGTGTTACGTTGATAAAGAGATATCGTAAAAATAAATAACAAAGTGACATGTCTTGGGGCCACGAAGGGAGAATATTTATATGCATATAATAAGGTTTGGAATTGGATGGCACTCATGGTTTGAGGCATCAGCTACTTTGCATTCTTTACAGTGCGTACGGACGAATAGATGCTTTGCTGATAAACAACACTTTTCTTACGTTTATAAAGAAAAAGAAAAAGAAAAAAATCATCTGTATTTTGATATTATATGATCAATCATCAACCGATTCTTAATGAAGGCAGAACTACCGTTGGTTCTAAGATACCTTGCTCTTATCCTTTTCTATATATAATATTCTTGTTCAGGAGAACTTAATGAGAAGTTCCTCCTCGTACCATGTTTTTTATGCTATATATATATTGGAGTAATTTGAGTTCTAAATTGAGAACCCAGCTCTATTCATGAACACTCAGAAGTGGATTTGTAAATGGACTCCATCTAACGGTTTAGAAATGGAATCCAAAAAGATGAAAATGGTGTAACTCTTACAAAAGTTACTATGAGAATAATTCTTTTAATAATTCGACTCTCTCTCTCTCTCTCTCTCTCTCTCTTCTAGGACAGTAAATGAATCAGTCTGTTAGACAGCCCGCTCGATACTTATCCAGTTAAACTCAAATTGAACTCGACTCATAAAAAAATAACTTGTATGTGAAAGCAGATATCCGCACGATTAGTAAATGACACGTATTCGATAAAACTAGACTTGACTCGGCTAAGGCTCGTTAAGGCCCGATCATTCATACCCGAGTCGACTCATTAGCTCGACTCAATAAAAACTCATTCATATATTGATAAATATATACATACACCTATGTATATATACATATATGTATTATCTAATAATATAAGTATAACACTTTTGTACTTAAATATATAATATGTAACCTGATTACTTATGTCTATATATTGAATATACTTCATAGTTATATTTTATAATTTGTACAATAATTAGTCGATAAAATTTAATAATTTTATATACTAGTATGTGAAAACCATATATGAAATAGATATATGCTATTATATTATGTGTATTTATTAATAATTTCTATATGCATATAATATATTGTTATTATGGATAAATATCAACTAGTCAAATATTAATTATTTATAAAGTTTTAAAATCTTATAATTCAATAGAGATTCTACTTGTTAGTTGTACAAATTCACTATTAGATTTTTTATTTTTTTTTATCTATCTAATTTATTTATGATTTAATCTTATTCAAAAAATAAAAAAATAAACAATTTGAGCCGAGCTCGACTTCGTTTTTGAGACGAGCTCGAGTTGAAAATTTAGCTTACTGAGTCGAGCTCAAACAAAGAATAAATAAAAATTTCGAGATCGAATTCGAGTATTTTGAGTCGAACCAAGCTCGACAAGCCAAAAACCAGCTCAACTCAGCTCGATAACAACCCTACCGATTTAGTTATGATGTAGCCGATAGAATGAAAATACCTCTTAAACATAGTTTTTCTTTTTTTTTTAATAATGTTTTGGATTTTAATCTTATTGTGAGAACTGATACTTTTATATTTTAGATTTTATCATCCTCAGTCACGTCGGCCAACTAATGTGGCATATATTAGATGGTTTCGTAAATCATTCACTTCAATAAAAAATATTAAATGAGTATGATAAAAGAAATTATCATGTTTAAAATATTGAATCATATTTATTGTGCTAACTATATATTGGTTGTGCTTAGATGTTTGATATTCCCACTTAGTTTTATGATATTCTTTGAAATATATAATAATCTGAACTTTAGGTATGTTTGGTTGTTAAATTCATTTGAGTTTCAGTTCAATCTAATTTTAAATTAAGTTTAACATCTAAATACTCAACTCTCAAATTATTAAATTCATCTCAACTCAAAACCTTTTTACACTTGAAACATATAACTTTTTTCAACTTCCCATAAATACATCTAAACTCATCTTAACATCTAAACACATTTAAACCTATAAATACATCTAAACTCATATTAGGTAAATCCTACAAAACTCACTCTACCATTCCAACTCACTATTATTTATAAAGAATTCAACTCAACTAAACATCCAACCGCAAGCTTAGAGCTTTATTTGAAGTCCAATGAAAGAAATTCAAGAAACACAAAAAAAGAAAAAAAAAAAAAAAGAAGTTATTGATTGAACCCTCTAAATATGTTTTCTCAATACTCATGATTTGTTAGCTTTTCTCTCAACCATCTTCATATCTCAAATCTCTAAAACCTCTAATTCTTCTCCCTTATCAAGCTCTTTGTAATTACGTTGGGAGAAGCCAACCCAGCCAATTGATTTAAATTTGCTCCTCGTCACATTATCCATAAGGCAAATTAAAGATTAATGCTTACACCTATTCATATAAGATAAACAGTGACTTTCCAACATTTTTCTCGAGAAAAAAAAAAAAAAAGCTACTTTTTGATTTCCCCAGAAAACTTAAATCTAAAGTCTTAATCTAGTCAAGTTAAATTTGAATTTTTTTTTTTTTTTGGAAAATTATAGTTTGAATCCTCAAACAACTACATTTGTTTTAAAAAGATTTTGCCACTTGGTCCCTATTTACAAGGTATTCCTCCACCATGTATAAATGAGGGTTATTAAAAATATTGAAGTACCGTCCTCTGTTAAAAAAATATATGAAAAGTTTCGATTGATACATAAAACATGAATTAAGATTTTTTACATTACACATTACAATTAAAATTAATTACTTTTAAGATCTTGACCTATTTAAATCGATGCTGCAAAATACAACCTATAATCAGTGCATGTTTCAGAGTTTAATAAACAAGTTCTACTATTAAAAAATTAGCAGTAATCATATGTTTAAAATACTTTCAAACATGTTACATTTGTTTAAAAAAAAACTTAAAAAAAATATTTTTTTCAAGTATAAATGACTTAGGTAGCGTGACTAGTGTCATGCCTGGGATATGATGAAAGTTGTATGTGCATTTTCATCCATTGACAATTTTTTTTAAAAGTTGGAACTACGTTCGCATTATCCGTAAATACACGTTTGAGGATGCTTTGCCTGAAATGTATCTTTTAGATCTTTTGAGATTAAAAAATACTTTAATATGTAACAACTAAATAACCTAATTTTATCATTAAATTTTATTTGAAACTATTTAAACACTTTTTACGATTCCTAATACAACCTCAAACACATCCTTAATAATATTGGATGCTCAAACATTTTTTTAATTAGGCAGAGTTTGAAAAGGTGACGGTAATTTAATGGTTTGAAGTAAAATTACAGCATTTTATTTAAAGTATAAACTGATTTTGAGCTCATTATTAACCTAGATTATATGATAAAACTTATCTTATTTATTTTTCAAGCAAAACTATTAAGATAAATATCATTATTGAAGTCAAATACTTTTTAATAAAATAATACTAATGATTGAATTGCTTAATTCGATTAATTAGAAACGACAATATGTGATACGATTCGTAAATTTAACACGAACATAATATAAAATAAACGAATTTAAATTTGATGTAAATAAATTGAGATGAATAATGGATCAATCCACTTAATTCAAAATCAACCATTAATTTATATTTTTCTCAAAGCTCGCACAATTATTCCCTTTTAATCCTAAAAACTAAAAAAATCGACATCTCTCATATCACTCCACTAGTATTCAATATTTTATTATTATTTTTTTATTATTTTTCACTATTATTCACTACTATTTAATATTTTATCATTATTTTTTACTAATATTCACAGATCATCTGAGATCACCTGAGTACCCAAACGTAACCAATCTCACTCTAACGCTACCCCCTCTCCCACCTTCCCTTAGTCTCCCTCTCTCTCAAGTGCTTGTCTCACTGTCGATGGTTGCCCACGCAAGCTGCAAGCCTCTCATGGTTGTTGGTCTCACTGTCTCTCTCAAGCCTCTGTCTCATCATATTATCTAGCGAAAAGCTTAAAACAACAAATTTGGCAAAACAAAAAATAGAAAATTTTACTGTTTTAGTTTGTTCATTTGTACTTTCCCCATCATTCAAATTTGATTTCAACAACCTTCTCATTTGGGATTTTAATAATTTTGTGTTGTATTTTTACTCAATAAATTACTCTTTTGTTCCCCCCTCTCTCTCTCTGGTCTCTTCTTTGTGATAAAGAAGAATGAGGTTTCCTTTTTTGTGGATTTTAGTTTTATTTTTTATGTCCTTATTTCCTTTGTTTAGTTATTTATCATATTGATCTTACGCTCAAGGGGAAGCTTATCATATTTCTTGTTCTTCTTTTCTTGTTTGATAAATGAAGATACTTCGATTCCTCTTCAGAACGGATGTGCTGGTTTTGGGGCTTTAACACCCTCCAATAGATGCTTGCCACTTCAACACTTCATTAACTAATTGCATGAGCCGCATGTAATTAAAACAAGTGAAAACAGAACACTGACTAGGTCATATCTCTACTGAAAATACTGGGTATTGTTCAACCCGTAGAGGAGCTCCAAATCGCCGCACCCCCTTCAGATTGACGCAAAGCACACCCACCTTGATGAAGAAACTCCATGTGTTAACGTCATGTTTTGTATGCCCATACAAGGTTCCACCAACTTGGATCACTATCTTCACTTGTAAACACAAAGATGAAGGCGGGTTCGGGGTGGTCTAGGGAACGTTCGATGCTTAAGCCAACCTCACGTGTTTAGAGTATTGGTTTCTGAATAATAGAGTTCAGAGAGAGTACTTTGTACATGTGATGTAGCTTTTATGCAAGGTTTCAGAAGATCCTTGGATCCGTCTTACAGGTCTATTTGGGGAACCATGAATTTTGGTGGTAGCGATATGACCATCACCTCCGCACTATAAGGCAGATTCGTGCTGGTGAGCATCTAGTCTACTGAGGATGGGGTTCCTACCTTTTTAGCCATCTCCTCGTACTTGCTAGAGGTCGTGTAGCTCATGCTGCATCTTCTTTTTTTATTCGTCATCGACATCCATCCCTCTTATGCCTCGCGACTTGCCCTGCCTGTTGTAACTGGGCTCAGTATCTTCAGGTAGCTTGGTAATGTCTACTCGTAGGGCTTCATTCTCCTTCTGAAGTGTTTCTACTTGTGCGGTCAGCATCTTCACCAACTGTTTTATTTCTACAAAACATGCTTCCATGTCTTCTGATAAAACTTCTAGCCCTCTAGTTGTCTGAGAATGGGTCGTTGTCGGCATACAAAGGACACATAACGTCCATAGGATAGATCCCACATACGGCATCACTGTTAACATTGTATTTTGTATGCTCGGACAAGGTTCCAGCAACTCAGATCATAATCTTCACCTGCAAACACGAAGACGAAGGTGGGCTCGAGGTGGTCTGAGGAACCTTCAATGCTTAAATCAGTCTCACATGTCTAGAGTATTGGTTTTTGAATAACAGAGTTCAAAGAGAGTTCTTTGTAACTGGGACATAACTTTTATACGAGGTTTCGAGGGGGACATTATGTGCCCAGTTTCTGGGTATTTAATGCGATGTGGTGTTTCGAGGTAGGGCTTTCAATGAGGCGCGTCTTCTGAGACGGTGCTTTTAATGTAGCATGGCTTACAGGGTGTGTTCTGGCGATGGGTGAGCGACACTGTCATTTCTGTTCCCATTCGTCAGAGAATGGTGGGGGTCCGTGCCCTCTATTCACGTATCGGTGTAGGTCCTTTAATGCTAGGTGTCTAGGGGATGTCAGAGTCAATGTATCCTGATGAGTGTACGAAAGTACACTCTAAATATCCTATTATTGGACTATAATGCTAAAATGTGAATAGAAATTAAAGGAATTAATGTGTATTATTGAATTGAGTTTCTATTTATTCTGGGATACTCCTAAGCAGATTTTTATATTTAATTTCAGGGACTATAAAAGAGTAAGTCAAAAAGACCCAGTCAAATCCAAAGGACTTTCAAATGGGCAAGAGTTGGAACAACCTAAGAACTTTCAATGAGTGTAGGACTCTTCAAATAAGGATAATGATGGGATTTAAGAGTAATTCGGATCAAGAGAAATAGTCAGAGTCCAACATGCTCTAGGAGATTGTCTAGATATACTTTAGTATTTCGACCATAACTTTTTACTCCCATATCGGATTGATTCGATTCTAGATGCGTTGGAAAGCTAACTTAAAGGGCTACGACTTTGTCTCTAATACAAATTTCCAAATTCGAATTCCTGAAGTGCGTACGTGGCTGCCAAGATAAGTCTCAAGATTTAGGCGATTTTTCTATGCGAGAATCATGAAGATATTAGGGTTTCTTTTCTACCCTATATAAGGATATCATTAGGAGGCTGAAAAAGGGAAGAAAGAAGGGTGCAATTTAATTCTCATGTCTGCCGTCTGCTTTACCTTTCTCTTGAGATTTTTGTTGTCCATTATATTTATGGGTAACTAAATTCTCAAGTAGGGCTAGGGATGAACTTGCACATTAGATGGTATTTGTAATTTATTTTTGATTTATGTATTTGATTTTCAATTACTAAAACTCTTTTGTTTTATCATTCTCAATTCATCGTTGATGTTCTCTTCTCCGAATAATCATAGAATTTATTCTGTTTATGGATTCAGTCATGCTTTTTCTATTGAATGGATTAGTTCTTTGATTATGTTTGGATCAATTATTTATCTATATTGATTTAATTCTTTGCTGCAATATCGCTTCTTGAGTATATTGTCGTCGTTGGATTTTCTCAATAGTGATAATAATTTACGTTTTTAAAAGTGGTGAATGATTCTTCATAGGGTTACATTTGGTTTAATCTTGGTTTATAAATCTATATCTTCCGATTGGAAATTTTGGGAATTGAGTTTCCAATTGAGTTATCCAATGAATCAAGAATAATTAAAATACCGGATTTGTGCAAGGGATTCCTAACGCTCTACTGTTTGTCAAATTTAAGTACTTCTTCTGTTAATCACTTTGCTTTGCCTTCATTTGCATTTAAAATTAATCTTTGTTCTTTCTACTATTCTTTTAATTTGTCTCTCTGTGGAATCGACACCCCAAAGCTTTGCTACAAATACCGCGTTATTCTTTGGGCGTAATCAAATTTTGGCGCCGTTGCCGGGGAGACGGTAAAAGAATTGCTAGATTGTTTTTCTTTTCAGCAGTTTGTAAAGGCGGTAACTTCGTTCCTTCTTTTTGCTTGCTGCATTTTTTTTTTTTTTTTAATTATTTTGTTGCCTTGCATGCATAGATATAGAGACACTTTGGGTAGATTTGCTTAGAGGCCTGTGCTAGAGTCAGGATCAAACTTTTTAAATCTTTTATTTGACAATCCATCTAGTCCTAAAGAAATGAGTGAACACGAAGATCAACCCATTAGAACTCTTCAGGATTACCTCCACCCTACACGCACAGCCACACCATCATGCATCATGTTTCCAGCTAATACTCGCCAACTGGATTTTAAAACAGGGATGATACAGTTACTCCCTACTTTTCATGGCTTGGAAAATGAAAATCCATATGTGCACATTAGGGAGTTTGAGGAAGTAGTTGCGACTTTTCATAGTCATAATGCAACTGATGACATTGTGAGACTTAAGTTCTTTCCTTTCTCTTTGAAGGATAGAGCTAAGAGTTGGCTATACTCACTGAGACCCCGATCTATTGGATCATGGAGTGAGATGACTCAAGTCTTCTTCAATAAATACTTTTCCCAACATAAGACCAACGCTTTAAAAAGGCAAATCTCCACCTTTGCACAAAAGGATAGTGAGACTTTATATCAGTCTCGGGAGAGATTTGAGGAGTTGTTGAGTATGTGTCCTCACCATGGGTATGAGAATTGGCGCTTAATGAGCTATTTTTATGAAGGACTTACATATAGAGAGCACCAATTTGTAGAGATGATGTGTAATGGTGAGTTCCTACAGAAAGATCCTGATGAGGCTATAGAATACCTCAATGAGCTTGCTGAAAAAGCTCATACTTGGACTGGACCTAGTGCTACTGAGAGCACAAATAGGTCACGACCTGCAGGAAACCTAAATGGTGGTGGAATTTACCATCTCAGGGAAGAGGATAGCCTAAAGGCTAAAGTTGAGATGCTCACTAGGGAGCTAGAGGTATTAAAGAATAAGGACTTAAAGCCAACACACCTGGCTAATCATGCAGAGTCTTTTGGACCATGTTTTGTATGTGGCGGGGTAGATCACCTCGCCCAAGAGTGCCCCACACTTGCGGAGATGAAAGAGGTGTATGAGGAACAATGTAATGCCTTGGGTATGTACAAGAAGCCTTTTACACCTTACTCTGATACCTATAATCCAGGGTGGCACAATAACCCCAATTTTAGCTGGAAGTCTGAAAACCAGCAGCCTGCACAACCCCCTAGATCATATCCTGCGCCATATCATGCACCTTCATCTTCTAGGAATCCTTTAGAAGACACTTTGCATGCGTTTATTGAAGCACAGGGTAAGATTAACCAAAAGTTTGAATCTTTAATTACGCAGGTTATGGAAGAAAATAAGGAGATAAAGAGCCAAGTGTCCAAATTGATAAGCTCATTGAGTGTGAATGAGCGAGATAAGTTCCCTTCTCAAGCTCAGTCCTCACACCACAGTCAACACATGGCGAAAGAAAATTTGAAGGAGGTGAATGCCATTCTGACACGAAGTGGTAAGTCATTACACATCCCAACAACGAACAAATCAGAGGATGTGGAAAAGGATCAAGATAGTAGTGATGCCGAGCTGCCCAAGGAACCTGAGGTAACAAAGAGTCATGTCAAGGTACCATTCCCTCAAGCTTTAAAATCAAGCAAGCGAACTCTAGATCCAAACAATGAAATCCTAGAGAATCTAAGGCAGGTAAAAATCAATCTTCCCCTTTTACATGTGATTAAACAAGTGCCTACTTATGCAAAAGTTCTCAAGGATTTGTGTACAGTTAAGAGGAAGCACCATGTGAAGAAGACTGCGTTCCTAACAGAGCAAGTGAGTGCTCTAATTGAGCAGCGGATTCCTCCCAAGTACAAGGATCCTGGTTGTCCAACCATTGCATGCAACATTGGAGATCATGAGTTTGGGCAAGCCTTGCTAGATTTAGGAGCTAGCGTGAATCTAATGCCTTATTCAATTTATTTGCAGCTTGGTTTGGGTGAAATTAAGCCCACTTCTGTTGTGCTTCAATTGGCTGACCGTTCAGTTAAGAAACCAAGAGGGATAGTTGAGGATGTTTTGATCCAAATTGACAAGTTTTACTACCCTGTTGATTTTTTAATTTTGGATACTCAATCAGTTGTTGAGTCTGACTCTAAGATTCCTCTCATATTAGGTAGACCTTTCCTTGCTACGGCTAATGCACTTATAAACTGCAGGAATGGGTTGATGAAACTATCTTTTGGAAACATGACCATGGAGGTCAACATATTCCACATCAGTAAGCAGCCTGGGGAGGATGATGAGTGTCAACAAACATACATGATTGACGCACTCATAGACAAGGGAGTTCATACAACTCATGATTCTGATTCCATTGAATATTTTCTTGTTAATTCTGAGTTGGATACTATGAATGATTCATCCGATGTTGATGTTTGTGCTATTTTTGATGAATTTCAGGATTATGGCCTACATATTTTGCACCCAAAATTTGAGCTGTCTAAGAAAAGTAAAAATCAGATTCCTTCAAGCATGGATAGTCCCAAATTGGAATTGAAGCCACTGCCTTCAGGTTTTAAGCATGCATTTCTCGGCCTAGGTGATACTCCCCCTGTTAGTATTTCTTCGAAATTGAATGTGGATAAGCTTAAGAAATTTCAGTTGACCAAGTTAAAGGAGTTGAGAAATAATGTTTATGAGAACTCTAGAATCTACAAGGATAAAATGAAAGCGTTTCATGATAAAAATATTTTGAGAAAAACGTTTAAACCTAATGATAGAGTGTTCTTATATGATTCTAGACTCCATAAGCACCCAGGAAAACTTTGGTCTAGATGGACCGGCCCCTTTGTCGTGAAACATGTTTTTGAAAATGGGGCTGTAGAAATAGGAGATCCTAAGGATANAAACTTCGGTCTAGGTGGACCGGCCCTTTTATAGTCAAGAATGTTTTTACAAATGGGGCGGTAGAAATAGAGGATCCTAAAGATGGTTGGATCTTTAAAGTAAATGGTCAACGTCTTAAAGTATTAATTGATAGGCAAGTTCCGGAAGTGGAAGACATTCCACTTGTGGATCCAGTCTATCAACCTTGACCACACGACGCAGGTATGTTTTCTTTTTTCTCTTTATTTGTTTTGTTTGTTTTGTTTTCTCTTATTTTCTCTCTTTTCCTTTTTGTTTGCTGTTGTTTTCTTTGTTTTTGTTTGCAGGTTAGTTTCATTTTGTCATTTCAGCTTACCATCTTTGGTGCTTAGCAAGCTACTCACATCACTCATCAGGTGTATTCTACCCTTTTTAGTCACTCCCCATTCAAATTTGATTCTTAAACATTGAGGACAATGTTTTATTTAAGTTGGGGGGTGGTGGTGCAAATTTAGTATTTAAAATACTTGTTGAAACTCTGTGGCATGTTTTCATGTGTCAAATTTTTTTTAATTTGCATCACACGTGCATCATTTTCACATGTATACTCATTCTCATTCATAGTCATCTTCGTGAATTCACTAAACCCACCATAATCATTTTTGCTGAAGCATTCACAGAACCCCTAATGCACTCATCCAAACTTTGTGGTAAGATGGTGGTTTGACACATGTAACTAGAGAACTCTTTTGCGTAAGTATTCATGTGAGTTTTGGAGAGGATATAAAGCCTACAAATGCTGTAAGTTGTGATAAGCGTTCATTGATCTATATTGAATTGGACACTTCTTTTGAGAATATCATTACGTGGTTTGTGGTAAGATGGTGGATATACTTGGGATATAACGAAGGTCAACTTAGGATCAACGTTTGAGACTTTCAAGCTAACCCTTTCCATCAGAGACCCTTAGTAACCAACTTTGAGCCAATAAACACATGTAACTTTTTCTTTTCATATACCCACATCATCCATACCTCTCCACATTGAAGTATAACCTATACACTGATTTTCCCTATCCTTATTACTTCCAAGTGTGTACTAGATGTGGAATTTGTTTTTCTTCTCAATAAAAAGAGAGAGAGAGAGAGAAGGGAAGAACATGAGTTACAAGGTGTTCAAGTGAGTGAGTTTCAAAGGTAAAAATTCAAAGGTTGGGTAAAAATAGCAAAATTCTAGGGTGACATACATAATTGTTCACCAAGTAAAAAAAAAAAAAGAAAAAAAAAGAGAAAAGAAAAGAAAAAGTAAAAGAGGCATTATTCAATGATTTGAAAAGTTTGAGAGTACATCAAGTGAGAAATGTGGTTTATTGAGAGGTTTAATAAGATTCCCTTTGTATGTACTTGGAAGTTTTTGAATCCTTTTCATCCTTTTCTTTCATATAGCCCCGAACCCAAGCCACATTACAACCTTTTGTGTTGACCGTTCTGATCCTAAGTAAGGTTTTGGAAAGAGTGGTGGAAGTCTCATTTATTAGTGTTCCTATCATAAGATCAATGTTTGCTTGTTGCTTGTACATAATTGCCTAATTGCCCATGAGAGTGTGTGTACACCCATTGTCAACTCCATAGAGAGAATCCTCACACGAAACACTTTTATACCCGTGAGTTATGGAGTTGAACCTTTCGCTTGAGATGTTCTTAATGTTGCATGTGTCAAGACTTCTGGTTAGATGGATATAGTTTGGAACACATACACACTCTGTGGATTGCTATAGGTGGATTGCTTGTGATAGGGTTATTGAATTCCTAAGATTGCTTTGATATGTGAATCTGGAAAGTGTGATTTGGTGGCCTTTGTGTATAATTTTATTTGGTCTATCTCGACGTCTTGGCATGAAAATTGCTAGGGACTAGCAATGAGTAAGTTGGGGGGTGTGATGAGTGTACGAAAGTACACTCTAAATATCCTATTATTGGACTATAATGCTAAAATGTGAATAGAAATTATAGGAATTAATGTGTATTATTGAATTGAGTTTCTATTTATTTTGAGATACTCCTAAGCAGATTTTTATGTTTAATTTCAGGGACTATAAAAGAGTAAGTCAAAAAGACCCAGTCAAATCCAAAGGACTTTCAAATGGGCAAGAGTTGGAACAACCTAAGAACTTTCAATGAGTGTAGGACTCTTCAAATAAGGATAATGATGGGATTTAAGAGTAATTCGGAACAAGAGAAATAGTCAGAGTCCAACATGCTATAGGAGACTGTTTGGATATACTTTAGTATTTCGAACGTAACTTTCTACTCACATATCGGATTGATTCGATTCCAGATGCGTTGGAAAGCTAACTTAAAGGGCTACGACTTTGTCTCTAATACAAATTTCCAAATTCGAATTCCTGAAGTACGTATGTGGCTGCCAAGATAAGTCCTAAGATTTAGGCGAGTTTTCTATGTGGGAATCATGAAGATATTAGGGTTTCTTTTCTACCCTATATAAGGAGATCATTAGGAGGCTGAAGGGGAAAAGAAGGGAGCAATTTAATTCTCATGTCTACCGTTTGCTTTACCTTTCTCTTGAGATTTTTGTTGTCCATTATATTTATGGGTAACTAAATTCTCAAGTAGGGCTAGGGATGAACTTGCACATTTGATGGTATTTGTAATTTATTTTTGATTTATGTATTTGATTTTCAATTACTAAAACTCTTTTGTTTTATCATTCTCAATTCATCGTTGATGTTCTCTTCTCCGAATAATCATAGAATTTATTCTGTTTATGGATTCAGTCATGCTTTTTCTATTGAATGGATTAGTTCTTTGATTATGTTTGGATCAATTATTTATCTATATTGATTTAATTCTTTGCTGCAATATCGCTTCTTGAGTATATTGTCGTCGTTGGATTTTCTCAATAGTGATAATAATTTACGTTTTTAAAAGTGGTGAATGATTCTTCATAGGGTTACATTTGGTTTAATCTTGGTTTATAAATCTATATCTTCCGATTGGAAATTTTGGGAATTGAGTTTCCAATTGAGTTATCCAATGAATCAAGAATAATTAAAATACCGGATTTGTGCAAGGGATTCCTAACGCTCTACTGTTTGTCAAATTTAAGTACTTCTTCTGTTAATCACTTTGCTTCACTTTAATTTACATTTAAAATTAACTTTGTTCTCCATTGATCACTTAATATTTTTTTTTAGTTTCTTTGTATTCTTCTACTATTCTTTTAAATTGTCTCTCTGTGGAATCGACACCCTAAAGCTTTGCTACAACTACCACGTTATTCTTTGGGCGTAATCATATCCCATCTGTCCCCTTCATCTAGCTTCCCACGTTGTGCACCCTTCTTCATTTGATATATCTTACAGGGTTGGGCCCTTTGGGTGACTTTGAGGCTGTGGGAGGGTAAGGCCTAGGTTGAGACAGGCCTCACTGTCCTGTCCAAGCCCAACCATCATGGACCGAGTGGGGAACAACCCTCCCACAACGGATAAGCCTACACACAACATATCTTAAAGAAGGGGCACAATTTTTCAAGCATCGTCCTTTTCAGCTGCCAATTTCAATCCATCATCAACAATGTCCTTATTATCAATCCTCTCGTACACTTCCTGAACTTCTTGTAGCTTTCTCACCAATATCTCAGCAGCCACTTCACTTACTTTATCATCCATTGATGCTAAGTCCTTAAAAACACTAATATGGAACTTAACTCGGGCAAGCCACTATTTGATGAAGGTGCCACAAGGGCACGATCTTCACTATTTGCCAGATCTACATCTCTTTGTTTGAACCTTTTGGGTTCTTCTTCATTCTCAGAAGTTGCAGATCGTCGTCTCGCTTTATCCAATATCTTTTCTTTTTTCTCTCCATGGGTTTAAAGGACAAAGCTCCATCCGTTTTCTTATCCTTCTTCATTTTCTTCTTCTCCAAGGATTCAAAACAACTGTATCTTTATGATCCCCCATTTCCTCCTCCACAGTGTTGGAGTTTCTCTTCCTACTATCCATTTAGACCAAATGCTTTAATTTATATATAAATTAACCTGCATAACAGTACATCAGAAAAGCTTTAATTTAGACCAAACACTTTAATTTATTTATAAATTAAGCCCAGGTGAATATGCAGATAAGTGGATATGGAAATATGAAAAAAAGACATTTTTAGTGTAAAAAGTGTTTATAGATTTTTCAGAACAATTTCCACGAGAGATAAGGGTGATGATTCACATGTTTATAATCATAATCAGGTGTGGAAATGACTTTGGCATATGAGAGTCCCTAATAAAATTAAAATTTTTGCATGGGGAGCTTGTTGGGACAGACTACCTACTAAAGAAAGTTCGAGGAAGAGAAACATGGAGATTGAACCTACTTGTGCATTTTGTTAACATAAAATAGAAGATCTGACACATGCTCTGATTTATTGCCCATCAATTAGAGAAGTGTGGAATCAGTATCTTGTTGCTATGAGAGATGTAGAAGAAGGAATGCTAATTATGAACATTGCTATATTTGTTATGAGTAGAGCAAATAAAGAGGCTTTTACCACTTTCTTCTTAGTAGCTTGGGCTTTGTGGTATAGGAGAAATAAAATGATAGTCGAGCAGCTCAATTTGTAACCAAAACAAGTAATCGATCATGCCCTTTCCTTATAGCAGGTTCATCAGGATTTGACTGTAGTACCAAATTCAAGAGTGGAGAACATATGTTGTTGGAGACCCCCACCCTCAGGTTTTCTCAAACTCGATGTAAATGGTGTGATGTTCTTTGATTTACATAAGGCAGGTGTGGGAGCAATTTTAAGAGATGACCATGAAAATGTAGTGATGGCTACTAGGAAAATTGAAAATGAAGTTTTTTTTTATCCTGAAACCATTGAGCTTCTTGCAATGTTTAGAGGTTTGCAGCTGTGTGCCCACTTGGGATTTTCAAATCTAATTCTTGAAAGTGATATCTTGTTGATGGTACGGGCTTTAGAAGATACAAATGTCTCTTTTGCAAGCCGTGGGAATCTAAGGACAGAAGTGCAAAGTATGCTGCATCTTTTTGCTAAATATAAGGTTCAACATGTACAAAGGATGGGAAATGAGGCTGTACGTTGCCTAGCATGATATGTTTGGAGAATTGAAGATATTGAGATGTGGTGGGATGTTGTCCCACAGAGTGTTGCTCCGGTTATATGGCTGGACAAAGCTTATATATAAATGGTTGTTACTACTGATTATGCTATTAGTAATAATATTTTATAAAAAAAAAAAAATACTAAAGCCTCAAATTGGAGGGTCACCAGTGTGGGCAACAATGATGGCTAGCTTCAAAGAGAGGGTCATGGTAGTCAAGACAGGGAGAGAGAGTGTCAAGGGTGCGCATGGGTCTGGGAGATTGGTTTGTGATTCTCAATGATAAGGGTACGATGGTTTTGGGAGAGAGGAGAGAGGCTCTGTGTAAAGTGGGTGATTATGTGTTTTGCGGTTAATTGTTAAACTCATGGAAGGACGACGTGACAATCCCTAATTGGAGGATGTTTTTGGGGCTTCAACACCACATTCGACTAGAAGATATTCTCAAAATACATTGCCTTATTTTCTTCCTCTTTCTTCTTAGGATCAGACACGTTAATTTATGATAAAAGCTCCACGCTGATCGGGTGAAATCCCAAATATAACACCAGTCAATAAAATTTTGCCACGTAAGACATGCATCAAATCTCCATTTACATCCACATGCACTAGATTCCCTACTTGTTTTTTTTTTCTCTTCCCCCTCTCTTTCTTCCCTCCCCCCACTCCATTGCCTGCAACTCCCCCTATTCCCCTCTCTCTCTCTCTCTCTCTCTCTCTCTCTCTCTCTAAAATATGCCCTCCTCGCTCTACTTTGCATGCCAAGCAACCTATTGTTGCCGTTTACATAACAAAAATATTGTCGCTCTCCTTTGTAGGCCAAGCAACCAAAAAATAGTTTCCCGAAAGGTAACCCTGTAGTTCTTGACCCCTGGCATGAACATTCAAATAGAATTTTATAGTGGGTTCTTATAGTTTTTCAAGTAGGAGTTATTTGATACTGGAAAGATTTGATATACATCTAAATTGTTTATAGTAATTGGACTATAATTTTAGATTATGGGCCAAATCTCGTATGCCCTTGTCCATGAATTTTTAATATAAGTTGGAAGCTTTTACCAGTAGTTTTGATCACTTGGGAAATTAAGCCAAAACATCGAATATTTGTTGCTCGGCTTGTAGAGGAGAGCAACTGGTTGCTTGGCTTGCTGAGGAGAGTGACAATTTTTTTTTCGTAAACGGCGACAATAGGTTGCTCGACCTGCAGAGGAGAGCTTATTTTAGAGAGAAAGGGGGAGAGAGGGAGAGAGAGAGAGAGAGAGAGAGAGAGAGAGAGAGGAGTTGCATGCGACGGGGTAGAAAATCGTGTTTTCGAGTCGTGTCAACTCATGAACATTTGATTATATAGATCAACCCGAATCTAACCTGTTAAGCTAAAATGCTAAACATGTCAAACTTCTAAACCCTAACCCAACTCATTTAGATAACGTGTTGTGTTGTGTCACCCATTTTGACCCATTTAATAATTAATTAAAAATATGTTAATACGACACGATTCATTTAAACTGTTTGTTTCATGTAAATGAGTTGAATTAAAACACATAACTCATTTAAACTCGTTTGTTTCATGCAAATGGGTTAAACTAAATGGATTAACATAATTTCACATAAAAGTTAAAATCTATATTTATTAATAACCACGATATCTTAAAAAAAATATATAAATATTTTTTAAATTTTAACATATAATAAAACCAATATTACAAACTATATAATAACAAATATGAGCGTAGGTCTAAAATTATGATCCCAATAATAAAAACATAAACATATTGAGAAATATTAATATTACAACTTAATAATAATAATATTTTAATTTTTAAATAAATTCTAAACGGGTTAAAATGAGTTGATTTCGTGTTTAGCAGGTTGACCTGTTTATAAATCATGTCTTAACGGGTCAACCCCGTTTTGACCTGAACCCGTTAACATTAAATTCAAACCTGTTAATTTTGTATCGTGTTCATGTTGATTTTACATATCGTGTCACATATTGTCACCCCTACGATAGGGTGAGAGGAAAGGAAAAAAGATAGAGTAGAGGAGAAGAGAAAAAAAATAAGTAGGAAATCAAGTGTATGTGGGTGTAGCTTAAAATTTGCTGCTTGTCCTACATAGCGAAATTTTATTGGATGGTGTTATATTTGGATTTTCACCCAACCGGTTGGGGCCTTTTCCCTAATTTCATAGTTGGCATTAATTAATTTTGAGATGCTTTTCTAACACCCAGGCCTCAGGCCCACACAGAAACAAGCAACTCAAGAGTAAAACGGCGCCGTTTGGTAAGTGCCCTTCTTCCCACTCTTTCTCCCCCACTCCGAGGGTTTCCTCCTTCCCCGAAATTTTCTCCCCCCCCATTTTCTCTCCTCCCCGATCGATGCTATCTCACCCACTCACTACACTCGGATTTTCACAACAGCTTTGCACCTCAATCGAATTTTTCAACTGTTCTTCAGCACCTCCTTCGTGCCACACTCCCCACAGACTCTCTCTCGTCGTCCTCTGTTTCAGATCGGAGCCCTCGCCGAATTCTTGCTGAGCAACGTCCGTCACCGTTGCTGCCCAAGACCTCTCCGGTGCCAGAGCCTTAGCACGTCCCTTCTCCACGCCACTTTGGTGATTTGCGACGCCGGTTAGTTCCTCCTCCCATCTCTCTCTCTGCACTCTATTTCTCTGTATCACCGTGGCCCACCCCATCACGAATTCTCTCTCTCTCTCTCTCTCTCTCAGAACATCCCCAACTCTTCCTCGCCGTGCATGACCGCTGGTCGAGCCGTCGACGATAGCCCTTTTCTGTATGCTATTTTAAACCAAATTGGAAACCTAAAATTATTACACACTCGCTGCTCCTTACCTCTTTCTGCTTCTTTCCTACTTGTGCATGACTATAGTAGTACCTTACCTCATGAGAAGCAAACAAGAAGGGCCTAAACAGCAAGAAGCTCCAAACGCTCCTTTTAAGTTGGGTTTGAGCATAGTTTAGACTTTAGTAGGACTGGGTAATTCCTAGTCGCTTAATACTAATAGTCTAAGATGAATCTACATTCGAATTCAAACTCAAGACTTAGTATATGCGAAGCTGCTTGAGAGTAACCCAATGACCATTAATTTACCACTCTTGGTGATTCCTCCTTCATTTCTTCTTCTCATGTTCTTTTTTCAAATTTTCTTTTTACATTCTTCTTCTGCATTTCTTCTCCATTCTTTTTTCTAATACGAAAAAAATATTCTACAATTTATCATAGCACGTAAATTTTTTAAAATGATTTTTATAATTATCTTTATAATACCATTTTTCTACTTTAAACCGAACAACTCGGATACCTAAAATATGTTTGGATCTGTTTGATATGGTTTTGTCGAATGCCTGATCAAACGGAATAAAAGCACTGAAACATCGAGAGTCGGTCAGACATACTCAAATGGGGATAACTAGGGAGAAGAATAGCACACATTCGTCAACATCGCCTTGTTCTCATCTCAGAGCTGCCTACCACAATTGCTTCAACAGGTTTAAACTTTTCAATTGTGTTTTTGTGTTTCTGGGTCCCTATGGACAAAAGGGCCGTGCCCAATTCCTCCTTAGACCCTTCTTAAAACCTCTTCCTGTTCTCTATTTAAGCAAGGATTTTGCTGAACAAAATCTTGGCTATAGGTGGTATTCAGAGAAGTTCGTCAAGGGGCACTGGGAGAAAGAGGAATGCATTTCTGAGTGGCAAAAGTACAGAGCTTGCCTTTCTGTACGTTCCTTGATTCCACTTTGTCTATAAATTATCCATTGAATTCAAATATTATAGACTTTTGTGTTACCGCCTCTCGAACAATTGTGAAGATGTAAACTCATATCATTCTATATTTCATCTCTATATGCTGCTTTATTTTTTTTGTCAGGAACATTTGGATGACAAGCATCTGAGTCGATTTTTGGAAGCAGAGACCATTGTCGATGCTGCCATTAAAGATGATTCTGGAAACCTAGTTGATGGTGCAGCTACTCGTGTACCACAGTGATCCAAGCTCTTACTTTTATTGCTCCCAGGATAAAAAGAAATGGTGAAGGTAATCATTGAGAGGCTGATTTACCTACTCAACCGAATAAAAAAGAGATCTGTGATCAATTGGGACTGCAAAAGCTATTTCTTTTTCTGTAGGAAAGTTGTGTTTCAGTGGCACGTACTCTGATTACCTGGTATTGAAGAAGAGGGATCAGGAAAATGTGATAATAAAGGTGGACGGTGAACCGCCTATAGAGAGTAGAAGTATAGATGAGAATGTTAGTCTCATGAGGCACTGTTATTAACTGGAAATATGGTTTTATGTCATGTCTGCCACAAAAACATGCACTAATATTTTCATTTTTATGCAGAATTTATATAAAAATTCTTTTGAGTGCTACATGCACTAATATTTCTGACTGTAGTGGATTGTAGCGGTTCAGAGGAAGCTGTCCTAGGGTGCCCAGGGACGAAGTAGATTGTAGATTATAGGTACTATCAGCAAGATGCTTTGTTTTTGTTGTTGTAAATAACTCATTTTTGATAATCATGTCCTCTGCGGCGTCATAGTAGTTATAAAACCTCACCCTGTGATGCCCATGCTGCTTGTGACATACAATGTATAGATAATTTTTAAGGACTTGCTTCTTAATTTTGTTGGATATTTTAGGGGCTTCCTGAACGATGAGAGACCCGTTTGATTTTAACCAGCACGAAGTGGGCAGCAAACTATAGATAGCAATTTTTTTTCCACGTTTGCTGGGCACCTGCTATATATTGTACTTTGCAGGATAAATTTTGATCGAACCACTTGCTTGTTGTGTCATGAATTTGTAAATCATTATACAGGTTTGGTGAGATTGTAGTCTTGTCCAGAAAATTGCAACTGCATGTTAATTGTGTTAGTAGTAGTTGCTAGTAATGCTCCTTTAGGATTTTAATTCTTGTTGTGAGCTCAATGGTGTCTTTCCCGCCACAAGGTCCTTTATAAACTTGAAGTCCGTGTCTGATCCCTTCCACCAGTTTAAGTGCATGACTGACCAGTTTAAGTGCAGGCCCTAAAGTTGTCTTGCAAAGTTTGCGCACAAAAAGTCATTGGGCCATGATCATGAATTGCCTTGCTCCCTTTAAACGAATTGTGAACACCTTGTTGCCATGCTTATTTCCAGAAATAATTAATTTTTACCCTCATTGACCAAAACATTAAGGGATTAGTTCTAAAATCATGATTATTTTTGTTTAAATAATATAATTATTACCCAGTTCTTATTTGTTTTTACAACTCATCTCATCTTATCTCATCATTATAACTTTTTTAAATTTTCACCTAAAATAAAATAAACAATTCAACCTTTTCAAGTCTCAAAATAAAATAATATTAAAAAAGTATATGCTAATAATATTTTATTTAACTTTCATCTCAACTCATTTGTGATGACAAATGAGTGCAGTTCAAGTTGATCAGTTGTATACGAAGAAATTTCAACTCTGTTTTAGTAACACCCTACTCCCTACTGTAAAGAAAAACATTTTTTTTAAATCACGGTAGTTGGAGTGCTACTATTGAGCCTGACTTAAAAATATATTTGTTTTTTTTTTTTTAAAGAAAGCGCCAAGTACAAAGATTTCTTATAATTGGCCTCATGTACCGAGGCCATAAGGGGAGCCATTAAGTAGTATTCTGGCCTACCACAGTGGACCATGCTTGAGTCTATCATTTGCACATCTACCCTGAAACTGCATTGGTATCATGCATCTGAATGGTCATTTGATTAAACTGATCTAAGCTTATCTTACACTTAGGGCAGGTTTGGGCGTTCAGTTGGGATGAGATTTCTCATCCCAAATCTCAAACTGAGATGAGACACACTTTCCAAACAATCACTTTAAGATCTCTCAGAAATCTCTCCCATTTCTCAAAACATTTCAACACTGTTCATAGACATGACCGTAGGTTTGAAAACCCAGCGTCTATCCCCTTCCATATTATACTCCCCCCAGTGTTCTACAGTGCCCTTACCCTTTCTCCACAAAAGGGTAACGTCATCCCCCAAACAAACAATCCCCCGTTTGCACAGCCTACTCCATCTGGTTCGAACCCGTTCGAAATCGACAGAAATCCCCAAACCCAAAATCATCCTCCATGCTCGACAAGTGTTTGGAATGACGGTCTCGTTAAGCACAAATCCATCTTGGAGCCTTTCCAATCCTTTGGTGTCTTGGAGGGTTGACCCATGCAGATCTGAGATTTTTCCACAATCCAGCTGAGGAGGTTACGACAACGGAAGAAGCTCACAGATTCGATTGAGGTAAGCAATTTCACAGCCCCTACTCTCCCTCTGCCCGATGCTGCCGTGCGAATCTCTGAACATTTTCATGTCAATCAACCAGGCTATTGCTGACATTGACCAAGAAGAATCTCGAAGCCCTAACTGTACTGTCCTGCGAGGCGGACATATAGTGAGCTGACCTCAGCTGCTAAAAAACAGACGTCACGTCTATTGCAATAGTTGCATAGACGATTTCTCGTGAAATCCGATCCGTTGTCTTTTATCGAATACAGGACAATGGTGTATAAAAAAGCAGTGGTTGATAGAGAGGAAGACACTCGTATGAAGCGAAACAACCCTCGCACCGGATTGCACAAAGGTCCCCGTCATTGCCTCCATAATTGGACCACTACGGGTCCTAAGACTCGGTCATACTAGGTGAGTCTCGGCAAAGTCCCCCTATTGGGAAGTTTATGTTGTTGCATTCTTCACAATTATCATATATAGACTAGCAGGCATCGTTGTATAAATGGTGATTCGTGGTGATTGAGTTTTGTTTTTTGTTTAACCATTGTGAATGTGTGATACTGATTTCTTTAGATAGACACACTGTGAGGTAGGCATGTAATCCATTGATAAGTGTACTCTGATCGGGATTCTGGGATTGTGATGAAGTGATTTTGTACTGGATTCAATGGGAATCTTTGTGTTTTTGCGAAATTTCTTCTATCATTGTGATTATGCACCAGTGTTTAAAGTAATCCCCACAAGGGGAAAAATAGGTTGATAGTTGTAAACTATTCTGTCTCATCCAATGAACAAGCATCATTATTCATATTATCTTGTCGATGGTGAACCAGCCCTCTGAAAACAGCAATGCAAAAATGAACATATAAAAGGGGATGGTTCAGTAGAAAGTCTTAACTCTCTACTTTTGCAAGTTTATTCATAAGACAAGTATTTTAACTTTTGTATTGCATGTCGTCAGTAGTCTATCCTGTTTCAAAATTGGAAATTTTTAAATAACCATTTGAATAAATTAGGCACGGCCTGTAGATCTTTTTTACTTGGTTGTTTTGTTTGTTGTTTGTTAATGGTTAGTTCTTGTCTCGTTTTTTTCTTGTAGTGTTACTACTTGAGGCGTTGTTTGAGTTCATCCTTTGGACATGTATATTGTCTTCTGCTATACACAATAACATATATTGTAAAGTATAAGCTGAGACTTCATTTGCAATGATTAAACTACATTCCTCGCGTCTTATTATAGGAAATCAATTTCAGGGATCAACTTTTGTTTTAAAAAAATCAAAGTGTTAGATTTGTGTGCTCATGTTTAGCGTTTTTACATCGTTTAATGCATGAGCCAGACTGTTTTGATTATATTGCCATGCATGAGCTACACTGTTCACTAATTTTAGAGTACGGGAATGTACCAATAGTGAGCACAACATCTTCCCATGCATGCGCTGAAATATCAAGTTTTTTCCATTTTTAATGTGTTTCGGGTGTTTGCTCATTCTACCCTAAATAAAACAGTCCATAAAGGAAAACTGCATGTTGAGTGTGGTCTGCATTTTAGCGCCCCCTATTTGGTTTCAATATAAAACATCCTCGTTTGGAAATATATTAGAAGCATATGGACAATGATACTATCGAAACCCCACGTGATTGGGATTTATGGAGTGGTGGGTTTGAGGATATCCTCGTTGACCTCTTGTACGAAGACACCCTTGCGGATAGATTAAAAGGAGGGAGGATTACAACCGCTAATAATGTGAGGTTTGCGGAACAACTGTCTGCTAATGGCCCAAAAAATTTCAATTGTGATCAAGTGAAAGGGAAAATTGCCAGGCTCAAGAGAAGACAACGTGAATTTACCAATCTTATGAAAAAAACTGGTTTGGGGTGGGACCCAGAGAGGAAGGCACAGGTTGCTAGTGAGGAACACTAGGCGAATGCTATAAGGGTATGATCTGAATTTTATTTTGCGTTCAATTACCTTTCGGAAGACATTTGTAACTGTAATTATTGAAAATCGATCTTGTTAGGTACCTTCATCATGGAAACATTACAAGACCCATGGATGTCAAAAGTATGAACTGCTTTGTGCAGTTTTTGGTTGTTCAGTAGCCACTGGGACAATGGGGCCGGCGTTGACCGATCCTGCCCCAGATAGTGACGATGAGTGCTTGCTTGAGGAGGATATGCAAAATCGTGGCCAACCAATAACCGATCAAGAACCCCTGCATTCACATAGGCCATTCTCCGCCTCCTATACCAGCAGATCTCATAGACGACAAAAGGGAGGGCCGACATTCGAAAACGATGCCCTTCAACAGCAAATGAGTGAAACTCTTGATGAAATTAAACATACTAACGAAGTGAGATAGAAGGCTGTTGAGGAGGTGATGGAGTCGAGCAGGTCAAGGAAGCGAACTAAAGGTTTTGGCACTAACATGGAGTCCGACGGAGCGTTTGATCTCCAGATGCATTGTATGAGGTTGTTGGAAGAAGTATAACCTATCCTACCTCCTGATCAATTTAACAAGGCCTTTGATCATTTATTGAGCACGAAAGTCTAGAGATCGTTTGTTTTGATCTCGGATGAACGCAGAAGTAAGTGGGCTTGGAGTCTAATTTGATGGTCACGCTGGCTGTGATTTGCCACTCCTGATTGCTACAATGGTTTTTTGAGCTATTAAACATTTTGGTTTAGCAACTATCTTATTAACCCTCTTATCAATTTAATCATGCATGTGTTTTATTTATTTCAATTTAAATTCTGACATTTCACAAGCTGCTGAGGAGGTCATTTTAGGCTTGATGAACTTGTTGGATATTGTGGTAATTGTACTTGGTACGTCAAGCGGATTTACAATTCTGATGGTTAATTAATGGTTGAAGTGTTTGTCATTCTGTCATGCACAAATATATGTTTTTATTTGAAACAAGGTGGTTATATTTTTTCTGTCAATCTGGATTTATGTAGTTCACTGTGCTTTCAACATTGTGTTGTGGCATTGTTTTTTTCTTAAAAAAGGATTTTTTCCCCTGGGTTGTGCAATGGTTTTGTTTATGAACTCTATCATTTTCTTAGGTTCATATTCAGAGTATAGGTTGCCTATTAATTATGAGGTTTTATGGGGTTTTAATAGTCTTTCTTTTGATTATTAGTCATGTAAGTTTCTTGGTTTTCAAGTTTATAGGTTGAAGTGTTATGCTTGATTTTGGCTTGGAATTTTAGGTTCTTAATGGATTTTTATTGTTGTATTGATTGCATCCTGGCATTGTTTATCATTTCTATGGTTTTGGTCTTTTAGGATACCTGTTGATCATTGATTTGCGATTATCTGGACCTTTATAGATTTATATATTAGGTGCTTGCGTGTTTTGTTTCCCAGCGATTATAGTGTGATTTTGGGCGATAATAATGTGTTCTGCTGTTGGTTTTTTGGATTTAAGTTGAATACGTGGAAGACTTCTGAAGTATTCGATACGTATTAGTATTGGATACCTCACTGTGTTTCAATATATTTTACCATGTGTTGCATAGCAGAGGAACTTGACAAATGAGTAGAAAGGAACGTTCGGAGAATTCTGGATAAGATCTGGATTTTACAGCATGTTGTAAACCAATGTAGAATACTTGATTCCTATGTATTTCCCTGTGCTGTAGAACAACAATAATGTTCATACGCAGGTTGATCCAATAGATTTTAAAAACAATTGGTGAACTATATTTACGTAATTTTGAGCTCATGCAATATTTACGTATGCAAAAAAAATCTACCCAATAAAAAGTAGTTGATAAGTTTTTCAAGGGTTTACCAAACTATTTGTAGATATATTGGCAATCATCAAGATAATTTAGCAATGTTAAATATATAAAAGCCATTAATTGGTCATGTATTTTTATATGAGTAACATATTTTTTTATATCCAGCTATTAAGGGTTCGAGCAACACCTTATAAATGGACCATGATACTAGCTCTGCGGAAACCCGATCGATTGATACCGATAGCGAGATGGACGATATTTGCTCAAGTATCTCTAATAACAGCGAGGCGGATGAGTTTATGCTGACATATCCCTCAAGTGGAGATGAAGCGGCAATGCAGGAGGTTAACCTTATTAATGCAATGTACTCAACATCTCAATTATGGGGACATCGGGTTCAAATGCCTCACCACAATATAGGTCTACGGGGGGACCAGTATATTCAAGCGGTGTTGAATGGAAACCCGGTGAGTTGCAAAGAGATGTTTGAATGGAAGTACCTGCATTCCGGTATGTATACGACCTGCTACGAGGGTCATTAATTATGGACCCTACAGAGAGGGTGTCAGTGGAGGCCAACGCATCGTAAGGGACTGTTTCCAACATTCTAGCGAAACTATTAACCGACACGTTGTGACGGTGATGCGGTCGCTACATGAGCTAGGCCGAACTGTGATTAGGCCGACACACACTCATGGGGTCCATCCTTACATTGCGGGTAACCATCACAATTATCCATGGTTTGAGGTAATGTGTTATGCTTGGTTTTTTTTAATGCATATTGCATTTCATGGTGATTAACCATATTTAGTAATGGGTTGTGTTTTATGATATATTTGATTGTAGAAATGTCTTTGTGCATTGGACTGCACAATGATATCAGCATCTGCATCAGCTCGTCTTTCAAACGCATATAGAAATCGTTACAATCGGATTGCACAAAATGTGTTATGCTTATGTGACTTCAATATGAAGTTCACGTATGTGTATACTAGATGGGAGGGTAGTAGCTATGATGCACGAGTTTTTCTGGATGCCCTGAGTCGAGCTCAGAATGGATTCCCATGGCCAGATCCAGGTACCTGATATTTTAATTGTTGCTATTGCTCGCAAGTGTAAGATATATATATATTTGTCTGCCATACATTCCATAGACATTTGCAAGACCAACAATTGTAATTGAGTATATTTACATCTCTTGCAGGATATTATTATCTTGTCGATTTTGCATTTCCTTGTATTGAGAAGTTTATGCCACCATATCCACAGGAGAGGTATCATCGATCTGATCGTTATGGTGCTCGTCAGTTCCGAGTTTATAAAGATTATTTTAACTTTCATCATTCCTCGTTGCCCAATTTTATTGAGCGCACAAGGGTTGATCGTGACCGCATGTTGTACTCTGCACAACCTGATTAAGACGGTGACACCGAATGATGAGTACATTCAGCATGCATTGGGGCTTCATTTCAATGAAGGAAATATGCCTGAGGGAGAGGACGTGGACGAGACAGAAGAAGTGGTAGACATGTCCCATGAGTCAGCCGGAGCGATGGCTGCACAAAGGGATGGGATTGGGATTCCTATGTGGGCTCACCGGAATGGGGGATGAACGTTTTGCAGACAACTTGTAATTTTTGTTACTTGTACTCTCAATATGAATGTGGGAGACGAATTATTGTGGTTAAGTAAACTCTAGCGTTCTAGGTATACGACCATGGATGATCGTGATTTTGATATATTCCACGTCTGTTATCCGAATATTTTTTTCCAAAATCAAACAATGAATTTGACTATGTTATTGTCGGTAATTTATTTGTAAACATATTTGGTTGTTTGCTTCAGTTATTAACAATAACGTAGAAGGGAGCATATCACAAGTTAAATATCCAGCATGTTCAAAATTAAAAAGGTTCGAGTTTGGAACAAGTACACTACCAATCGATAACAAAATAAGTAATCCTAAAAATAATTATAATAGTCAATGGACAAGTTTTGACATTAATGTAGCATTAAAGGGTCTACATTATCATTAACTATGGAAAATTTAAAACAAACTAATAAGGCAATAAATAAAACCCAAGACCCTATCAAGGCACATTTGTACTTGGTCTTCATAGCTTGGAATCTTTGATGTTCTATTGTTGCACATTCATCTGCAATTCTTTTGTTCATTCGTTCTGCTAACTCTAAGGTGCGTTCACAACAATTCGTTTGATTCCATGCAAGATCAAGCCATTTGAAAAATCCACACTGCTTTTGAGCCTTATAATGTCGACAATTATAAAACCTCCGACCAAAACTATTGGGCTTCACGGAGGTTCGAAATTTGAAGGGAATGCCACAATAACAAAGTGGTGTTCGTCTCCACCTTCTGGGCTCATAGGGTGAGCATTAGATCTGGTCACTCCGTTACTACTTTCCATATTTCTTGCAAACAAAGTACAAAAAGGCAGTATAACAACACCTCCCCTGCG
This sequence comes from Pterocarya stenoptera, assembly GCA_003123785.1. Taxonomy (NCBI): domain Eukaryota; kingdom Viridiplantae; phylum Streptophyta; class Magnoliopsida; order Fagales; family Juglandaceae; genus Pterocarya; species Pterocarya stenoptera. The sequence goes on from QEOT01007656.1 coordinate 69,436, forward strand.
TTCCACAACAATTTCAAATAACCATCACAAATCTAGTAAAAATACTTTCTGAATTATTTGCAAACAGCTTTGTTACATTTTCTTATCAAAACAAGAACTATAAACAATTAGTCCAACATAAGCTTCCTTCCCAAAACGCAAAGTAATAATTTCTGTCCAAACATCATTAACTATAACTGGTTAACATTATTTCCCCAATGTATGTGAGTACTTATAAGTATATGCATTGCCACATGAACTGGCAGTAAAGTAATTGGCATCATATATGTATGAATTAACAGGTTAGGAACAAGTGCACGCTATTATGGCTTTCGGGATAGTTTTTATTAGGACACAGATTACTCAAAATCGATAGAAGCTAATCTTTCTAACAAAAAGTAGAAGCAACATATGCCAAAGAACATAAGGGTGGTGGATTTAAAAAGCAAGATAAAAGAGCATCCATGCATAGTAAATTGGGTACATCGAACCAGAGAGGTAATGAAATGGGGATGAAAGTCCCTATAAAATTACACCCTAAAACAGCTCCGGATTAGTGAACGTAGAGGACTGAAAGCTTCAAAACATCAACAACAAAGAAGCATTCCTAACTTTCAAGAAAACAATATTCACAGACCCAGACCAAGCATGAAGACACATATACGAAACCAGACAACACAAATCTTCAAAATCTTGGAGTCTAGGCATTTTAATCAAAGGGGCTAAACTAGTTTCAAGCCTGAATCGTTCGAAAAGGAAACCCTATACTCCAATAAACCATTCCCCCGTAGAGACGAAACTTACCAATGGTTGAGATGTCGGGGAGCAGTGGTTGTTGAGAAACAGCGTTCTAGACTTTCGTCGGTCCGTCGTTTCAATGTTGCAGGATGAAGGTTCTTCAGCTGAGGGAGGAGGTGCGTTTGAGCCCTGGGGTGGAAATGGAACTCGTATGGGTGAAAGAGCAGGACAATGAAGAAAGAGGCAATGAAGAAGAAAGGTCTTGGGAGGATGAAAAGGTGGGACCCACGACATGTGATTCGGTAAATTCTCAAAATCTCATTTCACTTTACATCCAAACATATCTAAATGGGACCCACAAACTTTCTCATAAACTATTTCAAAAATCTAAACTTTTTTCATCTTAATACTATTCACAAAAATCTCAAAATTTTTATCTCATCTCAACACCCAAACTTGCCTTTAATCTTATGGAAGCTTACGTGTTTTATGCAACGTGAGATGTATGAGATGTATAATACATACATAACTATAATATGTAGAATGAAATATGATGAATTACATGTTTACAAATATCATGACACGTGTGGTACATAAACACTAACTTTCAAAGAACTGGCTTTAATAATAATATATAACTAGCTAACATATATTAATCCTAATTTATGATCAAGCTACTTCTCTCGTAGCATTAATTCAATATTTCCAACACGAAATTGATCACGTGAACTATAAGGAAAGAGAAAACATGAGAGATGTTGTGAAAGGAATGAGGCATGCAGTTGGTTATTGGCATGGTGAACGTGGGACATGCACGTTGCTGGACTAGGTATCTTGGATTCGGTTGCTGCACTTATTGAAGTCTATGATTTTTCCAGATAACAAACGGAATAAAGATATTTATAGAGAGATTTGGGAGAGGGTGCCAATGAGTTTGAATTGGACTCGGTTAATACATGTAGTGACACTAATCTGTTGAACACTCAGTCGTGATCATCTAAGAAGAAAGTTTGAATTTAAAAATATGATCTAGCAGTTCATTTAATGTAGGATTGGTAGTAACTGAGACTGGGTAGGAGACTTCAATTAGTAATGATTTTAAATTGAAATAAATTTATAATGGTCAGTATTTAAATTCTAAAAGGATTTTAACTCATTCAATAATAAATGAGATTTAATCTAATTATTGAGTTTAATTAAAATTTCTAATTAATTTTAATAATTTATCACTCGTGAATTTATCTAATATGATCTATTAAATATAATGCAGGCCAATAAAAAATGATCGATATTCCGATTGCTTTTACTGAGCTGGTTCTTTACAGGTTCTCCGAGAACTAACTTAGGTTTGGTATAAAGGACTAGTGGCCCACTAAGGGGTTGCTTTTAATAAAGAAGAGGTGATGGTTTTTTCTGGTTGTGGACCGAGAGATATGAGCTAGATTTTATCAGCGAAGAAATTTCGACTCTGTTTCCCCTCATGGACTAACTTAGCTTTGTTGATCCAACCTTTCTAGAATTTGTAATAGCCTGTAACCCTTTTGTCTTTTAATAACCCTTTGTCAATATTAGCGGCTGCAAAAAAATTGTTAGGCATATAGGAAAATGAGGATGAGAGTATATACTCCTAAAAGTGAGAATCTTGTAAAGGATTAATATTAATGGTAATTGCTAATATGGATACGATCTTGGATTCCTATCATTAACACTACAACAAAAGTGACCTTTCCCGGCGATTAAATTCGCTGCTAAAACCATCAATTTCGCCGCCTAATACCTTTCCCAGCGATTAATAAATCGCTGCCCAATCGCCGGTATTAAACCTCTGCTTCTGATATACGGCAACGGAAGCCAAAAATCGCTGGGATAGATCTTCTTTCCAAGCGATATATTTTCGCTGCCAATAACCATAATATCGCCGCAATTACTGTCTCTGATTCAGTTAGTTTTCGTTGGGAAAGATTATTTCCGGCGATTTTAGTGCGTTGTGAAAAGATAAAAAATCGCCAGAAATATCCATTTACAGCGATTAGTGAAAATCGCTGCAAATAGATAATGGTTGTATAAATTTTATTGCGGCGATATATATTCGCCGCAATATATTAATAGCAGCGAGTAAAAATCGCTGGGGTACCCTATAGCAGCGATTTTATACTCGCTGGAATAGAGATATACTTGTTCCAGCGAGTATAAAATCGCTGGGTAAAAATATATCGCAGCGAGTATAAAATCGTTGCGATAGAACAGACACTCTATTGCAGCGAGTGTAAAATCGCTGGGTGAAATGCTATTGCAGCGATTTCGTACTCGCTGCAATAGAGTGAGAGAACAGAAACTCTATTGCAGCGAGTGTAAATTCGCTGCTAAAAACTATATACCAGCGATTTTAAACTCGCCGGTATAGGATTAAGGTTTCTGTTGCGCATTTGCAGCGAGTATAAAATCGCCGGGAAAAGTTTCGTTTACAGTGGCCAGCTTCAGAATCTACGGGCCTCGTTTTTTATTCCTAAAAATAACATTCAAGTAACTCGGCTTGAATTCATTCAAATTGAACATTCCAATACTAATTGAGCAAATACAAATATATTCCATCAACTCATCCAATACAAATAAAATCCATCAACTCATCCCATTTAAATATGTATTTATACATTAAGGTGGTGCATCATATTCTCATATCAAGTACAAACTGAGCATTGCAATTAAATACTAGATAAACGTCACTGTTATAACATTGTTTAACCCTACTATATCATACAAAGTTTCACAAGTCTATTTAAGTGGGACCGTTCATCGGCATTGGCACCCACAATTCTATGTATCGTCTTTTATCAAGAAAGTTGGCAAACACTATGGATATATATCTCACGTTGCTGCCTATACTCCGATCATCCGTGTATTTGACAATATCAACAGACTGCACAACGTTAAGGAAAACTAATAAATCTAATTATATTAAAAGAATAGGTTTAATGAGCCAACTATGAAGAAAAACCAATGAACCCCAAAACAAAGCTAGGGAAAATCTGTTTTCTCAAAAATATGCTTTAGTGTCAACCTAGAATGTTTGCTCATGCTGACCAAGGTGGCATATTATATTCTTTTTTTACTTTTTTTGTCACCATATTTTGTATTCATCCTATTGCATTAAAAGTCATTATTTTGGAGAAAAAATAATGACGCTTATAAGTTACTTTTCTTTCAGATAAAGTGTCAACCCAACTTAAAGAATACAAAGGACATACATGAAATTTCAAGTTAACTAAGGAGATATTTACAGTCTGACCCAACTGTTCCGGACCATCAACAGAAAATAAGGATTTGTAATGCAGTACCCAGACCAAGAACCTGAAGCTTTCCCCACATGCGACATTTCTCACATCCTACACAGTCCATCAATGCACTGCAAACCATTTGCCATCCACGAGAACTGTCTGGACCGGTACGTGTGGATTGGGCATATAATACGTACGTACATGAGAGAGAGAGAGAGAGAGAGTGATGCTTCCGTTTGGTGGTGGTGTTGTGTGAGGTGGCCCCGTAGTCATATGGCACGCGCTTAGCAATTAATGTACAGATGCCGTTTTTGACTTCGAAATCTGCAGCACAAATGGTTTTATAAGAGAGTACTGCTATATCTCTCGAGAGATGTAGTCCGAATACTCATCGAATAGGTTAATTTTTTTTTATTTTTTATTTTTAATGTATTTTTTTAATTATTATAAATACTTTTAAAAAAAATAATAAATTCACAACATCATTTAAAAACATTTTTTTAATCATTAAAAAAAAAAAAAAACCATTCAAGACACATCTCCGAGACATATCTTCGGGACACAAAGCATTTCTCTTTATGAGAACATTGTCTCTCTCTATCCCATTCTCATCATCATGGCTCAGCCAATTCCAGCTCCAGCTCCAGCTCCAGCTCCAGCTCCAAGTGGCACAAAGCTTGAAAACCCTCTTCCATGAGAGAGAGAGAGAGAGAGAGAGAGTGACTGATGCTTCTGTTTGGTGGTATTGTTGTGGCCCCATAGTCATATGGCTTTGATTATTTCCGGGAGAGGGAGAGGTCCGTAGTCATATGGCTTTGATTATTTCCGGGAGAGGGAGAGGTCCGTAGTCATATGGCTTTGATTATTTCAGGAGAGAGAGACAATTGACTACGGGCCACCTATCAAAGTCGTATGGCTTTAATGTGGCCCCATAGTCATATGGTTTTCAAAAGATGACAGATCTCCACAGAGAGGATACAAAAAGCTAAAAAGTCAGTGAGATTTGCAGGCTCTGCTTTTTGTGGGTATAAAAATATCATACGTACATAAGGCTTGTACATAAGGCTTGACTTCCACGTGTGCTGGGCAGCTGCTTTATATTAATTTTGACTCCTTTATACAGAAAGGAGTCAATTAGTTGTAAATCATTATAACTTGTTGGGTCATGAACTTGTAAATCATTATACAGGTTTGGTTAGATCGTTGTCTTGTTCAGAGAATTGCAATTGCATGTTAATTGTGTTAGTAATAGTTGCTAGTAATGCTTCTTTAAAATTTTAATTCTTGTTGTGAGTTCAATGGTGTCTTTCCCGCCACAAGGTCCTTTATAAACTTGAAGTCCGTGTCTGATCCCTTTCACCAGTTTAAGTGCAAGCCCTAAAGCTGTCTTGCAAAGTTTGCGCACAAAAAGTCATTGGCCATGATCATGAATTTCCTTGCCCCCTTTAAACGAACTGTGAACACCTTGTCGCCATGCTTATTCTAGAAATAATTAGTTTCTAGCAACATTGGCCAAAACATTAAGGGATTAGTTCTAAAATCATGATTATTTTTGTTTAAATAATATAACTATTAGCTTGTCTTCGTTTGTTTTCACAATTCTTCTCAACTCAACTCATCTCATCTCATCTCATCATTACAATTTTTTCTAATTCTCATATAAAATAAAATAAACAATTCAACTTTTTCTAATGGCAAAACAAAAATAATATTGAAAAAGTATATTCTAATAATATTTTAGTCAACTTTCATCTCATCTCATCTGTAAAAACAAACGAAGTCAGTTCAGGTTAATCAGTTGTATGCGAAGAAATTTTGACTCTGTTTTTCTAACACCCTAATCCCTACAGTAAAGTACTAGAAAAGTGTTCAACTTTTTGTATTGGAATTTTCGTTGTTGTAATTTGTAAGTTGAAGTTATCATTTCTAATTCTAACTTTGTAGTCTAGCTATAATTTGATTGATCGAGTTCACATACGATCTAGAACTGGCCCGCTAAGACATGCAAATATTCCATAAGAGTAGCCTCTTGTATTTGGGAGGGGGTTTTCGACGGTGTTAGGAATCCTAATCTCTTCTCGTTGTCTTTATTTCCACATATAATATATATAATATAACATAAAAATTTATAAATATATATCGGATTGGGTTTAAATTGATTTTTAAAATATAAAATTGGTATCGCACCTGACCGTTTACCGACATACGGTACTTGCCACGTTGACAACCTGGGACCCCACTATTGGGATGTGAGTCGACGCGGTAATAGGGGAGGTTGGAAACCCTAGGCGCGTCCAACCTATCACCATCATCAGCAAGAGAGAGAGAGAGAGAGAGAGAGAGCAAGAGGTCCACTTGGGGCGGGAGCTCTTATTATATTTAAAAAACAAAAAGCACGAAACTGGAAGAGAAGATTTCGGCAAGACCCAGAGCTGGTCGCAGAAGAAATCCCCAAGTAAAATATCAAAACTGCAGTCTCTGTTTTTTTCAATCCCCAACATGGAAGCCAAGGGTTACAACAGCAGTTCTTTAAGAGTTTCTAACCGATTGTCATCTTCCCTATTCTCAACTTGCATCTCATAGAAAATCTTTGAGAATTAATGGCAACTTGAGTCCTTGACTCCATCCAGGTGAGCTAAGTCTTTTAGTGGGAAAAAAAAAATGACAAGGATCGATAAGCTGCCTTTGTTTTTTTAGGCCTATCTGCACCTGTTCCCAGAAGCTCCTAAGTCCTAAGGCAAGTAATTCCAATCCATTGAGGAAAAGAAAAGCAAGCTTTGGAAAAGAAATCATGGAAATGGAGAAACTTAAACTAACAGAACCATCGTCCGAGAAGAAAGTCACAGGTAGTAGAAAGAAGAGACCCAAACTCAAATCTTTGTTTTGGAGGTGGAAAATCGACTACTTTTGGGATGATTTATGATTTTGTTGAGAATGAAAAAAAAATATGAACCCAAAGTTCATTAGCTTGAAAATCTGTGGGGCAAAGAAGAAAGGCGCGAAGAAGAAAGGCTCACTACAAGAAATACGGCCTATTGCGGCGATTTTAAAATGGTTGGAAAAAAAATCGCCACAATAAGCTTCTAATTACAGCGATTTTTTTATTTTTTGTGACTAAAAAATTCGTCGCAAATACTAAATTGATTTTTTCCAACGATTTTTACTTTTTGTGACAAAAATATTCGCTGCAAAAAGCAAAATACATTTTGCAGCAAATATTTATTCAATGGGATTGAGAGAGTTATCTTTTGCAGTGATTTTTTAACTTTAAAATCGTCGAGAAAAAGTGAAAGGTAGACAATTTTCAAATTAAAATGAACTAGGGCTCGCGATCTGTTTCATTTTCACCTCCCGCCCGATATCTCCCTCTCTCATTTCCCCTCTGTTTCGCCCCCCCCCCCCCCCCCCCCCCCCCCCCCCCCC